>JAQIWH010001190.1:0-34552 GCA_034695005.1 Cryptops parisi | reverse complement strand
ATCTGGCGACTAATTTATGTACCAGTGACAAGAAATACACTCCAGCTAGCTGCAGTAATAATTAACTTGTTGTTTGCAATCATTCTATTCGCAAAATAACAAAATAAACGAAGTGTCTGGAATTAGGATCCGTCTGGAATTTGGTTCCTTTACCCTAATCATAATCATTTATTTGTGTACTTTTAGGTAATCTCCGAGTTTACGTGACTATGATTTTGTTTGTTTTCCTCTAATTTAATGTCTTTACCAGAAAATGGGTAAACATGCACTTTAGGGCCTCAAATAGTGGCATCGAAGTGAAAGTTCAGAAAATGGGTTTAAAGACCGGGTTAGATTAGAAAAAACAAACAAAATCATATAGCCGCATAAACTCCGAGATTAACTAGTTATACATATGAAGATGAAGATGACCAGAAATTCCAATTTTTCCAGAACACTCCTGAATTTTGATCTTATGTCATTTATTTGAGGCAAAACATGTACCTCAATCTGTCCAAAATTTTTATCACTTGGCCCCAATTTATTCATTATGGACATCAATTTGTTCTGGATTCACCCATGTCAGTTTTGTTTTGAGAACATTTCTTTGAATAACGAATGGAGAATTTTTTAGATCAACAATGTCGCCAAAATTTACATTTAAAATACCAACAAATATCAACATTAGAGCAAAATCTACTTTAACATCTCCCCCTCCCTCTCATTAACTGTCCAAGATTGGGGATCAGAAAATCAGATCATCCTAATGAAAGTCAAAGTTTGTTTTAATGAATTCAACTATTTTTTTTTTAATAATTTAGGATTTTATGTACTCATTTTACACATTGTACAGTACATACAGTAAGTGCCAGACATAGGCACACCCAGGGGGGGAACACCCCCTGTAAATCCAAAAATGTGTAAAAAAAACTGGCCAATAAATGGGAAACTAACGCACATTTGACATTTCACTTCCAAATCCCTCCCGAAATATTAATCCCCCCCCTCCCCCCGGATGCCATATAAGCTTTAATATTTAAGTAACAGTATTTAAATGAATGAATAGTGAAGTGGTAATAATGTAATATAACAAACAAAACGTTGTCGTTCTGTAAACGCTTCAAATATGTACTGTAAGTTAATCAATTTTCACCTACATTTCCGAAATACACTAGATCTATATACCACCACTGCATATAAGTATTTATAAGTCTTAATGCAATACTTCCAAAACAAGGAACAATTGTAACTATTGATATCGCATTTCGTAACCTAAGTTACCAGTGGTAAGTTTGTTTAAAAAAAAAACAAAGCATTGCACCAAGGAAAAGTCAAAACAAAGTCCTTTGAATAAAATATTGTCTACAGCACAGTGTAAATAACATGTAATCAATTTCTATCCAAAAGGTCGATGTAATTGCCTAACATAATATATTTAACAATATTTTTCGTATTTAACATGTAGACTATTTTCACAGCAATATTATGATATAGATTATAGAGAATGACAAATGTTTTTTTGTAGATAATGTGAAATATGTTTCTTAACTTGTTTCATATAGTAAATAGGCCATACTACATCGACCCATAACTTGTGTTGTCGTAAATAGATGTTTTTTAGGTGATATAATTAACTTTCCTAGTTTCATACATGTAAAATAATTCTGAACCTCACCTAAATCTTAACTCTTGCCCCCTTTAAACCAAATTTATGGATATGCCCCTGGTTGTATATACTGTATAAATATTCCTACTAATATTCTGTAAATATAATTATGGTATGGTTGTACTTTTCAAAGTTCATATATATCAACAAGTCAATTCAGAGCATTACAACTCTCAGTTATATAACACAAAATCCAGTTTGCAGAGCCGGGATTAACATACTTTCTGTGTACAGTACTTCATTCCAATGTTGTTAAACACTTAACCACCATGGTAACATTGAAATGTTTTATTTACCAATTTTTTGTTACTGATTGACTGGTACAACGTACAACACTGGAATAAGGTAAACAAGCGCAACACTAAAAAAACCATAAAATAGTTAATGTTAAGTTTATTACACTGAAAAATTCTAATAAACAGAATGATATGATTAATAAAATAAAGCATATTTCATCATTCTTTTTTTAGTTTTTCTCCATAATTTTTATTAATTATTTGTTGATGGTAGTTTCATGGTGGTTGTGTAGCATCACAAGCATATGCATTAACTACATTAGATCAATACTATACATGGCTAATGACTTATTAATAGATACGATACTACATACAGTAGCAGGCAAAAAGGGTTTGTAGGGAAAGAGCAGCAAGTTGACGATGCTAAAGAAATTAATGTAAATCAGCTACTTCTAATATTACCAGAAAAAAACTTTATTGCATAAAGATACACCAACTAAAGATCTACATGTGTTATTGAAATATCTGTATAAGTAATGCACATAAACGGTTTTGTAAAATTGTGCAAAATTGTCATCGTCCCGACATGTCGGATATGATGATGAACCTATAAGGGGTAAAATAATAAACCTGCACGTATATTCTAACAATTGGTCACAATCCCAAATGAACTGGCTCTATCCTTCATAACCCGTACAATCTATGTGCCACCAATCATTGCATTTTGAGCATAAGAGTCACTTTTTACTGGCGTGCTGGGCACTTAGTAGGTGTGACCAGGGCCCGGTATACTATTAGGCCTATAGGCTCGGTCCTAGGGCAAAAATATTGTAATAATGGTGGCATAAAACATAGAAATTATACATCTAATTTAGGTATACAAATGTCGACTTTTATTAATACCCATAAACAGTGTTGTTTTTCTAAAAAAAAAAGTTAAGCAGTATGTAAGATCAACATTGATACAAATATCAATTGATTATCGATAAGTGCTCGATAAATTATCAATATAAATCGAAAAAATATTGATAAAATTTTATGTTATGATATATACCCTCGTATACACTGAAAAAACAGCACTGCCCGTAAACATGTTTAAACATGTTTTTCACTTATACTAAACTTCTTATTTTGTATTTTCATTGATATGTTGAATTTTGGCAAGGGGGTGGCACTCAGTGTGGGCCTATATGCGGAAAATTCGGCCCTTGGTGCAACTTTGGCTGTTGATGTCGCCTCATTTCGAATGCAGCCTATGTCGAATTGCAAATTTGTTTTGTATTCTTTTTCCGTCCTCGCTCATGTATTTTCAAGATATTTCCAGACATTGCCCTGTGGTGTTTTCTTAATATACCGGTACTTGGATGGCACATTCGCCATCTTACCCTTGCCATGCCATCTTGCCCCGCAGTTCCCATATTGTGGAACGATATGTATAACAGCTATTCTGCCTAATGTAGCCCAGATCTACATGCTATGTACAAAAAATATCAAACTCCTAACAGTTATGTACCCCCTAGTCAAAACTCTTACGATAGATTGACCAAAACATATAATGAAGTGTTCAAAAACCTACCTACTCTAGTTAAAGTACCTCTGTTGTAAACAACTTATCAAACATGGGCTCAAACTTGCCAAGAGTGATTGCTGCATCTAGGAAAGAATGCCCATTATGCCAATTCTAGCATGCTCCGTACTTTCCTCTCGCCAATTCTAACATACGGGTGTAAATTACACCTGGCTACATACTTTCCTCTCTGAATTATCTCACGGTGTCTTAAATCAAGACCTTGATAAAAATGACAAAACATATCCATTGTTAAGTCTGTGAATGTCAGAATTTTCTCATCTACATACAGGATGCACACAAAAAATTATGGGGATTTGGTGAAAAAACAAGGTCACAATTTTCCAATAAACAGAAAAACGTTTTCAGGGAAACTTAAATTTCATTCATGAAATCGAATTCTGAGGGGTAACCAAGTTCAGGGTCATCATTTTTTTCCAATTGTTCCAGTAATGGACCTAGGTAACCTATTACTAAGCTTATATGTGATTACTGATCCCTGTGTCTGTATGTGTAGAACACTCTAAATCCATGGTGACTTACTATCGACTTATTTAATTTTAACATTAATTACTATTAACAACACAAATGTAAGTTAAATAGTAATTTAATTAATGAAATGAATTAAAATTATATTTGCCAAGTATAAAATCCAATAGGTGAATAATAAAGTGTCACCATTTCTCAATATTTTCTCACAATATTTGTTGAGTATTTGGAGAGGAGACCATCTTGGGGCACATCCCTAATAATATATCTAAATTTTTGTGAAAATGTGGCTTATATACCTTCTTCCCCCGAGTGCCTTATTTGTCAATTGTTACCTGCTCACCATATCACACATTGAATGTGAATGTGTGATTATTTATATTATATTTTTTTTTTTTTTTGCAGGTTGTACGTCCACGACATTCGATGGAAGTCTACTACTCTTCCTACAGTCCTCCATCGAGAGCAATCTTGCTCACTATCAAAGCGCTCGGCATTGAACCAGAGATGCGAGAACTTGATCTTTTCCAGAAAGCCGAACACAAGCAAGCGTGGTATCGTAAAGTATGTAATTTGAAAATTAATTGCATTTTTCCTTTTCTTAAATCAGCAATGTGAGTTACAAGAAAATTCTAACAAATTCCATTTTAAAAACTGTTTTAGATCAACCCAACCCACACAGTACCAGCTATCAACGATGATGGGTTCACATTGACGGAAAGGTAACAAAATTTAGTTTCACAATAAGAATATTTTCCAAAACAAAAAAGCAGAAATAACATTACACATCTTTTCACACTTAATACAGTCGTGCAATTTTATGTTATTTGGTCAACAAATTCGGCAAGCGAGACGATTCCTTGTATCCAACCGATGCCCGTAGACGAGCCCTCGTTGACAGAATGCTCTACTTTGATATGGGAAGCGTTTACAAAAGCATTGCTGAATTCTGGGTAAAACGTTAATAAAAAGACAATCAAAAGTTTAAATTACTTATTTTTGGGTCTACTGTTACTATATAGCACTGTTAATTTAGCATGCTAAAAATTATTGTACGTAGCACATAGCATTTGAGCTACTGTGAATCCTCGCTTAGCAAAGCTATTGAGTAATAACAATTTAGTATAATATACAGTGAGTCCTCAACTTAAGCAGTTAATTCGTTCCGGAGGTTTTCGCGTAAGTCGAAAACCGCAGAAGTTGAACTGTAGTTAAATACAATAATACGGTGTATTTTTGTCACATATATAGTTGTTTCAAATCATGTTCATGTTGATTTAATAATATTTACTTTAGTCTCCATAGTTATATCACTACGGAAACGTACAAAATACAGCCAAAAATATTATATACAACCTATATAAACACAAAATTGCGGGTGACACTATCAGCTGGAACTAACCGCGTATCTATTAATCCGCGTAACTCGAATCCACGTAACTCAAGGACTCACTGTATGTATACAGTAGTTGCATATTTTATATGTCATTATGTGATATTATTACACTAGAAGTAAACCCCTAAAAATGATGAATGAACTCTCATTGTTTACACCCACGTTATGTTGAATCCCTTGATCTACAGGGTGTAGATCAAGAAACATTGCATAACAATGTGTAAACAAAAGGCATTCCAAGTAGACAAATAAATAGATATAG
The DNA here is from genome assembly GCA_034695005.1 of Cryptops parisi. Taxonomy (NCBI): domain Eukaryota; kingdom Metazoa; phylum Arthropoda; class Chilopoda; order Scolopendromorpha; family Cryptopidae; genus Cryptops; species Cryptops parisi. Next base: position 28,957 of record JAQIWH010001190.1, on the reverse strand, counting down.
ATAATTATAGTAAGTAATTTAAAGGGTGATAATTTAACTTCTAGAATCAATGATTACTTAGTTTCCATACTTAGTAAAGTATCTAGTATAACCGTCCATTTTATGTAGCTTATAGTCATTCAGGAACGGACTACAGTCGGCACAGAGGGATCACATACTAGCTGTAGGCCCATCAACAATGACATAATGTAGGAATTGTTCATTATGCAGTTTATTGTATTACTCATGTTGCCTGGCAATAAATGAAACGGTGAAAATCACATCCTGTTTTATATAGTAGTTAGAAGTTAGATTAGATGAGCACAGCTTACATAATGTCCAAAACTAACCAAATAGTCATAGTATTACAAGCTGTTGTATTGACATGAAATTTTATTAATGCTGTTTGGAGATCAAGAATAATGCTAGTGTCAACATCGCTATATACTAGTTATTATTCAAAGCTGCACATTCATTTTGATTTTAATGTCCATCACTTGGATATGAAAGCAGTTGTTTCTATGGAAATAAAATCGGAAGCAAGCGTATATCTTGGAGTGTATTAAAAAAGGATGAACTCACCAACAAACTCGTGATTATATTATAAGAAAGTATCCTAGGTAACTTCCCACATGTCATGTAAAGTACCATGATTAATGTACAAGCCACTAAAGGGCTGTATTTCCACGCATCGGTCTGGTCAGAGTGTGCATGCATTGATTGTTATTCTCAGAGGCGGTTAAATTTCAATGCTAATCATCATTGCCAGAGGTGGAAACAGTAAAAACTAATTGTATGTAGATCTGATAATGGGAACTTTGAAATAATGCTGTGCAAATGACGATGCCTAATCTGAAACGCAGCATACGTGAAATAAAATCCGACTTCCTAACCGACCAAAGCTTGAAAATACAGCTTCAATGCAATATACAGGATGTTTCAGAGCTCATATTTAAAACATCTAGGACATGTAGGAGAGTCAGAAGGAGAAAGAGCAATTTTCTGTATATGTAATGCTGAGCTGCATGTTTTGCTTCAGTATGAATAAATCCATATAATCCACAAATACCACAAAATTCTCAACTTCCAACACAATCAAAAAGTTAGTCAAAAAAATAAAATAAACCAAACTAAACTTATGCTTACATTTCACGTTTCAGCATCCTCAGATTTTTGGTGGTCAACCGCCGGATTCACAAAAGGAAAACGTTCTCAAACAAAGTCTGGAGTATCTGGATGGTTTTTTGAACATGTCAACAGGAAAATATGCTGCAGGCGACAACATCACCATCGCTGATTTTTCGTTGCTTGCGTCCATCACGTCTCTTGAAGTGTACGATTACGACTACGAAGCGTATCCCATCATAACAAGCTGGGCCGAAGGACTCAAAAAGGAACTGCCGTATTATGATGAATGCGTTCAAGACGGACTCGACAAAGCCAAAGCGTTCTTGCAAAATCATGAAAGGTGATACGGGAGCTGAAACAATCGATTATAAAAGAAAATTATATTACCACTGCTGTGAACATAATTTTTTTTTTTTTGTGTAAAGTACAGTATTTTATATACTTTGAATGTTAGTAAAATCCACAGTCCTTCAATTCCATTTCTTGTATTGAAATATACCGACTCCAATTTGTTAATCAAGGCTGATTTTAAATCTAATTGTATTTATTCTGTCTTTCCAAATACCAAAGATTGTTTCTAGACTTAGGGGAATACCCTATAAAAAAATATTACTGTTGTTTTTTTTTTAACATTGTCAATGTTCCCTATGTTTGTATAGTATTGAAATTTTTAACCTAAACTTTGCAAAAAATTACAAAATTTTAAATTCATACATGATGTTTTCATACAAATTAGAGTATGCATACAATATTTAGTGTGGTTTTAATTTATGTACCAAATGATATTAATCATATCATTTGAAAATTCTATGACCATTACATTGTCAATAAATGTAAAGTATTTTTGCTTACTTGCGATGATATCATTTATGTTCTAGTGGGCAACAAAATCATCCAATTTCATAAATAAACCACAAGAACCTAGAATAAAAAATAAATAAATGTGATATTTGGTTATTACAACATCAATATAATATATTATTAATATTTGTATATTAAATGCACTTTTACTTTGAGATTCAATGAATACTGATTGAATGAATTTAATGGTAATGTTTCCAATGAACCAAATCGATAAGTTAGATAACCTTACCCAAACTAGTCTAATCAAAACTAACCTAACCTGCTCGACATGCAATAGAGGTAGCATGGATTCAACCATACATTCAACTGTTGGTTCATGAAATAAACCTCGATAAACTAGATTTTTTTGTTTTTGAAACAATCAAAATATTTCATCACAACACATAATGAGACTACATACTGAACACAATCAGCTAAATAAATACTAGGATTCAAATATTTACTATGTGAGAGGCAATAAAGAACTGTAGCCTTAATATTTTTTTTATTTTACAACGATGAGACCATAGTTTGAGCCAGGGCAGAGGCGCATTATGAGTGTTGGGGGCCCTAAGCAAAAAATATTTTTGGGGCCCAATCTCCTGCAAACATTTACATGAGACTTAATTTATGGGAGCCTTTTGTATGTACTGTATGTAATACTGGTACTGTGAAATTATATTATTCTTGATAAAATTTGTAAACTTTTAATACAGCCATTAGATAATTAAAAAGTATTAACACCGCATTTTGAACATCAGCAGTTCTATAAATTGCATTATTGCAAATTCAGCTTACACATAAGGTACATATTGCATATGGATTCAAATTATTTTCATCCCTTTTACATAAAATATATTTCACAAACGCTCTTTCCTGGTAAATTGTTACCAACTATTTAAATAAAAAATTAATTTAGGCGCCAATTGAAATCAGAGGCCCTAGGCAAATGCCTATTTTGCCTGTATTATAACATGCCTCTGAGCCAGGGAAGGGTTTTAGAGGTTTAAACAGCCTCCGAAAAATTCGACAATGTTTAAAAATAAAAATGGTCGCTAAATGAAATAAATAACATTAACAATGCACAATTCACTTCAAAATCCTGTCTTTGTTTCTGGATAAGAATGATTTCAGAATGAATGAAATACAGAATTCAAGAAAGACACTGAAGCACAAAGCATACTAAATGCTAGTCTAGCTTCAAGATTCAACAGTATATGTACACTTGCATTAAATATGAACTAATGTTTAATGCAGCATATTTAATTTTGGCATGTAAATATAAATATCATACATATGTCATATAAATGACAAATTGATCTGTATGTATTTCTAGTACATTTAGATCAAAATTTATAAAAATCAACATATAGATTAAAATCTATATAGATCAACATATAGATTAAAATGTAGTTTACTTTTCATAACGTTTTTCGCAAAACATTACTGTTGTCATAATCAGTATCACTACAATACTCCACTCCAATTTTCACAATAAACTATTTTTTCTGCTAACTAATATTGTGCTGTGCAGATGAGTTGGATGTTTCCTAAAACGTTTCATACATTCATATATTGGTAGGCTACTGTAACATGTTGTTTTTGGATGTTTAGTTATTTTACAAATACTATAGTACTCTTATGTTAATTGTCTTGTCACATGATCTGTGTATTAACTATTAACAGTATACCACTTTCCACGAGGACCACAATAAAAATACTACAAATTATAACCTCTTCACAGAATCTCGATTTCACCTGAAAAAGATGATACAAACTTCTTCTTATGAAATGTTCTTTGAGCATTCGATGCTAGCTCACAACACCAGATGGCTGAGGAGTGAGGAGTCATGATTCTCATGTCACCAAGTTCAGATTTTAACTTTGGTGTTTGTTTGCATTGCAACCAAGCGGCATGCAAAAGACCAAAAATAGCATTAACTTAACTAGGACTTTCTCAATCACACACAAAACTCAGTGCCATGTTTCACCAGTCTTTAATTATTTAGACGAACCTTGTTGTTTAGTTTCTGCTGACTCTTGGCATTTTACACAACAACAACTTCCCGACATTTCCAATTGTAGGACAAGACCATCCGACCTGTATAAAGTCGATTATTTATCGACTATTAAATTAGAAATAACCTTTGAAGGTTTTGCATCATTTAACATATAGCTAATTATAAAACTTGCAAATAAATCAATAAATATTACCACATTTTATTGAGTTTCAGGATGGCCAATAATCCAGTAGGCAAAAATAACCATTGGCTTGTTGATTCCAAAAGGTCCCCAAATTAATTACTTTATTTTTTTTTCTGTGAAAAAATCCAACATTTGTACCAATACTTTAATTAATCCATTTTAATGTGTAGAAATTGTATGTCATCTTAACACATTGGTTGTTTTTTGTTTGTTTGTTACTTTTATTTTTGCGTATGTTCCTTAATTTGCTTATCAACACTGAAATTTCAATAGATCGATAATTTTTAGTTCAGTTAATTTTGTAGTAAATAAACCTGTAAAAAAAAACAAACTCAATTTACTTTAATCTCTAACGTTTCACTTCTCTCACAGAGGCTTTTTCAAGGAACAAAAACAACATAAAAGAACAAGTATTTCAAAAACTGCGTTTTTGATAACCACTTTTACAACTTTTCCACTTTTTTTCCCACTTTTCCGTTAACCCCTTACATACAGCCATTAGGATAGACCATATTCAACTCTTGTTGCACCGACTTTACAATACTGTATGTACATACATCAGGGTATGGAATCTTGCTAATTAACATTATTATTAGTTTTATTTTTATTTACAGTTAACATTAAAATTCGAAATATATTCAGATGCAAGCGGCAAAAAAGAAGTCATGGGGTTTTTTTTTTGCTTTGTTTTCAAAACTTTTTAAAGTACCGCAATTAAGACACTTGTTTGTCCTCGAAATTTCTGAGGATGGACATTCACTGACGAAATCATATTTGTTCTTACATCAGCACATAATAAATCTTGTCAAAGGTGCATATCATGTCAAAAATAGTACATGGTGTACTATTAACAGCAGCAGTGCCAGTACGTCTGTACCATTGTCACGCAAAATATTTATCGCAAAAAATTATATGTCATTATGCAATTGTATTCACACATGGAAAAAAATTGTAAACACTGTCCCACTTTTGTGAAAAATTAACATTAATACCATGTGATTTATTACGTAATCATGTTAAAAATATAACGCGAATATATCTAAGTGTTACACAGGTTTCAATATTCGAAATATCCAGCATTTTTTATCTTTTTAATCAGGCAATCAGTAAATAGCCTAGATTTCAAATTGAGATCAATCATCATTCCCGATCAACACTTTACGTTCAACTTGCCATCGACTTATTAAAAGTCCACTATTTCAAATATTAAGTGAAGTATGTCTTGGGATCTAGAAGTAATATTTTATAAAAATCACTAAATAATAATACAAAAAATTGAAATGAAAGAAAAACAACAACAACAACAAGATGTTTAATGACAAAGTAGATGGAACCAAGGATTAGTTTTTGTGATTATATAATATATAGTGTGCACCACTTATGAAAAGAAAATCCTGTCATCACTCCTGCATACAATAGCTGAACAACCGTTTTTCTCAATAATTATTTCCCATTTCTCTTCAATAATGCTCCATTATTGCTGATCATGACATCATGAACCATTTATCTATGCACGATTTATAAATTCAATGAATAGAATAATAGTAGAATATAAAAAAAAAATTAACCACATAACTTACAATGCAAGTGACAAACAAGGCCAGTTCCGGTGCAAATTGGCAAATCAATGAATCCAACCTTGCTAATAACATACTATTTTCTTCTCAAACGTACTTTATTTCTTTGTAAATCAATCTTCTTGCAAAAGATTCGAAATAAGAAGAAAAAAATTCTCTTTTTTTTTTTTGTTTTTCACAAAATCAAGTTTCTATAGCCAAAATTCTATGATGGCGTAAATCAGGATATAACTTGGAAACATTGGTAACCAACAGAAAAAAGTGTGGTAACCTTGGTGATTGATCATGACTGTCCGTTACCATGTCAATTTCCTTAAAACTAAGCTCGATTGAATAAAATACAATTTTGGTGCAATGCTGCACACCAAATACGGATAAAATAAAATAATGATCAGGAAAAAAAAAACGAAGTGAAAGAACTGACTGACAGTTCGGCAGAACTGACAATTATAGAATTTGAGCACATCCATAGTTGCTATGACTTGATCAACACATCAACGCAATGACAAACTGACAAGAATTTTTTTTAAAGAAATGAACCTACAATACTGACTTAGGAAGTAATACAATTTTACAGATGAATTCTGAATGTGGTTTTATTGGTAATTCTAAATGTAATTATCATTAAATTACTATAAATGTTAGTCAGAACCCTAATTCAGTTATAACCCGGTTTTGACTAGTCGAAATTAGATCTGACTACCGTTTCTACACCGATTTTAAAACATTCAATTATACCGTTTGGCAGCCTTTGGTATTGAACTTTATTAAATCAGAAATGCTAGAACGATGATGAGATCAAGGTAATTTGGGTGAGATGAGGATTTTATAATGCAGGCGAAAACGGGAGTACTCTGAGAAAACCTGCCTCTGCAGTGTCAAGCCTCATAAAAAGTACGAAGTTGTATTTAACAGATGCAAATCAATACACTTCTCAAGCAAACCCTGTTTGATACTTATTGAATATTTTAAAATATGTGGTATAGTTTGTTCAATGGGTATAATGTAATTTACTTTTACTTTTCTTGGTTTAATTTTTATCCTACAATACCTGATATACCCGTCGTTCGTCGTTGCAGTTATAAAATTTAAATTTGATATTAAGAAAACATTTGATTAAAAAAAACACATGTTTTAAAACACATCTTAATAGAGTAATTTGCTTGTGTTTGTATGTTTGAATGTTTATATGTCTGTGACACCGAAATCAGATTTTTTTTGCAAATACAGCTGCTAAATTATTACTCTCAATATAATGCACTAGAATGACGTGATGTTGCCAGGCAACATGATCTAAAACGTTTCTGTCATTATTGACGGGCAGATAGCTTGTACAAATAATAAATATAAAGTAAAATAGCTAATTGACCCAGCGTTGAATGCTTGATTGCGTAATGAAAAATAAAGCTCATTAATGACGGCATATGGCAAGATGTAGAAATGAAAAAGGATAAAATAAATTACATTGCAGTAGCTCCAACAGTTAGGGGATGAAGTTGGGGTCCTGCTATAATGGAGTATGGGATGGGGGGGGAGGCTAAAAACCCTTTACTTAATTCCGATGAAACCTAAAGAGTAATTGCCAAATTTGGTCCTGATCGGTCAAAGGCCCCAAAAGTGCATAGTAAACGAAGAAACTTTCTCTTTTATATATATTATACAGTATATCTATATTACAGATAAATATAGAATAAAAATTAAACGAAGAAAAGTAAACAGTAAGGAAGAAAAAGTAAAACAGAGTAGGCCTATGTTTACTCATTACAGGATACAAGATATTGCACAATATTGCAGGGTATTTTGGCCAAAACTGAAACTGGTGCCAATTAGCCAGTTCAAAAAATGGCCGGTTTTCTGGTAATTCCGGATGGCTGGAAACCGAATATGAGATTCTGTACCTGTACTCACAAATATAAAAATTAAAATAATAAAACATGATTATTTTAATAATATATTATTACTAATTTCACGCTTTGTTTCATGTGTTAGGCAATAACCTCAATAGAAAAAAATCTTATTCATAAGTTATCACGCATCTTCGTTTTTGTCTTCCACACTATATATATACAGTATATGTGGAAACAAAGCGAAGAATAGCTCAAATGTACCTGAATAATAAAAAAGTTATATTTTACATATTTAAAAAATCAAGCATAATTATATATAAATTATATAAAAAACAATACACTAATTTAAAGAAAAATGAATACAATTTGTGTTGCACTCAAATACATTTATTTTTTCTTAGCTTTGTATATTTTATTAAATTGCATTCTATGAAATTTTCATGTTGCATGTATAGGCTGCATGATAAACATAGGCCTAACTATTTTTTAATAACAGCGGAAACGTTGATGGTACACTTGAATAAAAATGAAATACAAGGACACTTACAAAGTATTATGAGAATAAAATAAAGAATAACCTACATAAAACGTATTCTGAAATGAAATAAGCATTCAGAAAAATTAAATTTCGGCCAAACATCAGTCAAAATATATGGGGTGATCTATAAAAAAAAAATAAGGCCAACTTGTATATACAAATGCCACACATTAAATAATTCGGAAAATAATGCACGGCTGATTGATTAAACTCTAATTTGGAAACTGAGCATTATTTTAAAGCCTCCAACACGTGGGTTTTTTTTTAATATATCCTGTAATTTTAAAATTTTTTATAAAGGATGAAAATAAAACAATTTCCTTTCCATTGAACTGATGTATTTCAACAGTGGACAAAAAGTCATGTGATCGACATTACATAGCTTGGTACGTCACCTAACGCTAAACCAGGATTGGCCAGGTTCGGAGCGTGAAACGGTGAAACTAACATTACAACAGACTACTTCAAACACCAATGCTCTTTTAGATGCACATGGCAAGAATCCATTCACACAACAACATCAATGTAACATTTACCAAAACAAAACAAAAAATAATAATAATAACAACAACTCATCATCTAGAAAACTGCCAATGTCAAGGTAAACTTTTTTACTTGTTTCGCATAGAATATCTATCAATGACATTGAACATCAAAATGATGTTGTCATTGTATTGAACTGAATTTTCAACATAGCAACTGGTGGTGAAATCACTTTTATATGTAAAAAAAAAATTAATAATAACATGACATTGTAATAAATAACCTGGGAAAGATCCAACATATGCTTAGTTGTCTACTACGAATATAAAAATGACAATGAGAATCCTAATGACATTACGGAAACATTAACCATAAGACAAACTTTAAATGAATTGAAGGGCCTGGTGTAGAAAAGTGCTAAGTAAAAATTTTTGTCAAAAATTACCTGTTAGATGCTTCCTAACTCATCATTCTGAGCAAAACAACAACATGTGAAAAGATATTTGTGCAAGATGTGTGAAGTAGCCTAGCCTATAGAAAGCACTGCAATTTCAGATCTTTAAACGCGATTTTCCCTCGAAATTGTAAAAACATCACTTAACACCATTTTACACCACCTTATACATGTTGCAAAAAAACACAAATTTGTTTCTATTTTAAAAAGCTACGGTTTTTAATACTTTTCATAGTTACTAGTTTAATAACTTTAACAGTTATAAATGATAAGTGCACCATCGTTGATTTTCTTTCTATAATATATTACACACTTGGCAAAATATATTTAACACCAATAAATCTAAAACAGAAAACTAAACAAAACTCTCTATAGTGAAAAGAGTTTTATGAGCAAAGTGCATGACTTGGAATTTCCTCCCCTGCAGGGCAGGTTACAAAAACAGGTTTACATACTCTTCCTGTATCTGGTCTTGAATATGATGCTATGAAAATTATATTTGGAAAACCTGAATAATTAAATTTCATAACCTGTTGAATGTTTACATTTTTTAAAAAAAATATCATTTTCAATGCCGTTTAGAAGGTGAAAGTGAAACGTAAACAACAGATGATTTTAGATAAAAGTAAATCATAAGATTACAGAATTGCAAGAACCGCTTGAGGTCAATAGCTAAGTACAATATCCTGACATCACTGTTGTGGTACCATGAAGGAATTGTGCATTTCTCTACTCAGGTTGTAATCCTCCAAGGTCGAGAGACAAAACATTATGCAGGGTGTAACAAATCTTAGTAGAATGGTATTTATTTATTTATTTATTTATTCAGTATTGTCATTATAAGAATTACAGATCGAAACAGGGACTTCACTAACAAGTTAAGTTTGGTTTAAATGAAAACATTTAGAACAGGTGTGTATAACAGATTTTCAATGATACCATGTAACAATCCATAGCGGTTAGACTGAAAATACACTGCTCGTGCATGTACAATGTAGCTGAGTTTCATGCAAAAAAAAATTGTTTTAAAAAATCATCTATGGATTGTTCAATTTGATATAAACAGGAATTTCTGTTGCACACTATATGTGGAGCATTATATGAATTACAAAGTGTATGTATTCATAATGTTGGTTTGGAAAGAGATTAGTCTAGGATTGAGATGGGAAGACTAAACATTGTTTTAGGCTACTATACAGGGTGACAAAAAGAGTTCTATTACAGTGTAATTTTATTACGCGGTGGAGTTTGCCTGCTCGATTCCTTTTGAGACATTTTAGTGGGATCGTAGGAAAAGGGGGGCTTAGAATTATGAAAATTATTGAAATAGTTTTTAAAAAGCTATTTTCAGTGAGATAACAATTTATAATAATACGTGTTATATGACAAAGTCAAAGAAACGTCCTGTATTAAATGTAGGGCCTATTTAATTAAATCATGGAATGGGTTTTTTTCTTCGCCCAAAGCATCTTCCCCCTGAGCTTTATTTATGACCTAGCGTTGTTTCACGGAAAATTGAAGGCTTGCTCGGAATAACGTTGCATGTAACAATTCATAGTTTTGAGTAAATGACAACAGAAGTATTCAGCAACACGACATTGATCGTCACATATTAGATGCCCAATTTCGAAGTGATATATGTATGTTTTAGGTAGGTATGAGTTTGACTATTGGCAGCACTAGCTGGGCCCATTATACGAGACACAGTTTTCCATAATAATCTCAATATTGAATTTTTGTAACATACAACGTTACTCCAGGCAAGCTTTCAATTGTCTGTGTACAAAAGTATGTATGGTATTTTTATTTCATATATGCAAAAACTTTTGTTCTTGTCGTTAATAAGTTGACGCGATACTTCACAGGTTATAATATCCCATGTTGTCATAACATACAAGAGTAAATGAAGATAACACAGTACACAGCCCAACGCTCATTGACAACACTGTCAAATCGAAAGCTTTACATACAGTACAGTCATCAGACCATATTACACATTCCAAACAAGAGGTACAAATTATGTCATCATTTAAATCCAACATATACAATCATTAGTAGAATTACAGAAATACAACAATATTCAAAATCAGAATCACTGCAAGCAATTATTTTTTTGACACCTTATCAGTCACCGACCTGTTGAGAGAACAAAAGAGATCATAAAAGCCCATGATCATAAATATAGTACCATATATTTTATGACATCCATCTCGTTTTAATGAAATACCATCAATCGATTCTTATTTCAATTAATTTGTAATTAAATACAATATTTTTTTTTATAGGTTGTGAATGAGGGTGCTGGATGCGTGAATCAGAAATGACCGAGAAAGTCAACGAGGGCAAAAGCTATTACAATTATGGAAGTAAGTTCAAATCAGCATTTTTATTATACAAAGTACAATTAGTTCAACCGGAAATAAAAAAATCACCTTTATTTTTTGGTTCGTTTTACTGACACAAAAAACAAGTGGAACATTTGCCAAAATGTCCTCTGGTTTTAATGATCCCATAGTATTATTATTAGCGCACGTTTACGAAACAATCCACCAAATTTTCTGTTGAAAATCGATACTTAAAACTTGTCTTTTATATAGCTTGCAAAATAACAACAACAATAAAAACCAATTGTATCACAGTATGATTAGTAAACGATTTTTTTTAAGAAAAATGAGAAAAATACTTGTTAAGCAATATATAAATTACAAAAAGTTTTTTTTTTATGAAATAAAAAACATCGTATAAAAGTTGCTAAGTGACAGCAGGTGTGAAAAAAAATCTGCCATTTAAAAATCACATCAAACTTGGCACAGCGAATTTAAATAAGTGTTGTATTGTTTTATAATTGTTATAAACGGAGGTAGGTAGGTACTTGGGGTTTAACGAGGGCACCGACTGGCTTTAAAGCTATGTCATTTGGCCCTCAGACTTTATTTAAATCAGAAATGCAGAAATGACGATGAGATGAGGATGATAAACATGGAACAGGGTTTTATAAACGGAAAATAATATTCTTTACTACTATACAAGAGTAATAAAACAACAATGCACACAAAGCAATAAAATTCACTACTTGTGTACAAATTGTACAGTACCGAAAATATAAGAAAAATTTACAATCTTCATTTCAGTATTAGCATGAAGGTGTATAACATATTCGTGATTATTACGTAATATAGTCCTCGATTTATGCGTATTTTGAGTGTGATTTCGGTATTATGCAATGAAAGATAACCTCTTTGATGATTTTTAACTCCATAACCATATATATATTCTGCATTCTGGAATAGTCCTGTTTAGCCTTTCCATTTTTATGGAAATGATTTATTTGAAGTTTTCATAGAATGTAATCCTGATATAAACGGAGAACCACCTGTACTGTTATATGGATCGTGTAACACAATGCGTTTATTATGCATGCTTGTATATTTATATATTGCCAAAGTAAAGAATCCAGGTTTGCCAAAAGAGACTGGGCATTAATAGACGTTAGTTCCCGTTTCGTTTTTTGTTTGTTTGTTGTATATGACATTCTAACATTGGGACTTTATAGAACTTTGCTGGTAACAAATACATAACTACAGTACAGTAGTAAGTAAACACCCTGCACCGTGCTGTAGCATGAGACAATAGGTGCTGTACTCGGGGTTTTAACGAGGGCACCGACTGGCCGTATGGCTGTCATTTGGCCCTCAGACTTTATCAATTAAGAAAATATTACAGAAAATACAGAAAAAGTAATACAGAAAATACTGGAATAAAATACTGAAATTTATTTTTTGTGTGTGCTCGTGGTTTGATTGTTTTCCTTTTATATTGATGTCTTTTTTGTTATGCAACTTTTGTCGTTGTTTTAATGCGTGACTGTATACCGTTTTCTTTTTCTGATCCGTGAGTATACAAAATAAAATAAATAAAATGATGTGGTGAGGATGATGAAGATGAAATAGGATTTTGGTGTCAAATTCCAAAACTGTAGCATAAGAAAATCATTGTTATAATTAAATTTATGCTAATTCTTTACTGTTTACATTCGTGTTTTCATGGTAACACAATGTATAGCGTTTACACTCACGTTAAGATATACCCCATGTATATTAAGCCACAGATACACTCACAGATACGTTTGAGCTCTAATAACACAGTACTGTATTGAGGAGTTGGGTGGGAAAACAGCGTAAATATAATTACGCCGTTATTCATTAAAATGCATACCTTGAATCTTCTATAGATAAAGGCCATGTGTTACACATAATTTTCACTTCCAGACTTTTTGGAGGAAAAATATAGAACGCAACTGTTGTAAATCTTTAACATTTTGTGGTTTTTCTTTTTATCGCTTCACTTCCAAAACAATGAAAAAGATAGTGATCTTTGGAAAACAGCGTAAATGCATTTATAAATTAGCACTATATTTGGAATAACGGCTTAATTGCAAATTAAGCAATATTAAATTAGCCTGCAACTAGTGGCCTGTCAACTAAAGTTAACAATTATTTTTTTTGCTAAACCTGTTCATTTTTCTTCTATAAATATGCATTCGGCAGGAATTTCTTTTCATCTCAAATTTGAAGGTGCCAGAAGTTTTTGCTATTTTTTTCTCGAAACTTCATTTTTTTTGGAGTTATTCCACCTAACTTCTCAATTATAAAATAACGTGAAATTCGCAACTCTCAGTATAAAGCCAATCTTTGGCATACAAGTTGTACAGGCGAAAAATGGTGAACGGGATGGGTTTTTCCACTTGTAGCTAAATATGCGACAAACTTCATCTCAATACTATTTCCTAAACATACGCGTCAATAAACTATCATGGTTCGTATTCTTGCCAATTATCGGCTGCTTTGTTTGACAAGTAACTCCTTTGCGCATGTCAAGTTCGTTAGCTTGTCAACATGTTTAAATGCCGTATACCAAAAAAAAAACACAAGAACTAATGTCTTGCACAATTCAGGACATCTTCCAAGGAGTACTCTTGTCCCTGTTCATTCGAGTCATGTCGTCATAACTCACGAGAGCGTAAACGTTAACGGGTGCTACCTGGTGTTGATAGTTTCAACTATTTTCAATAGTTTCATAAAAAAATAAAAAAGCCTTTTTCTCCAAACGCTTAATTATGTTCGGTACTAATTAATGAAAATTAGTACTGAGAAATGGATTTTAAATTAACGAGTGATACTTGACTTCAAAAGTTAATTATAATTAGCTGACAGATTAATTTGATTGCATTTTAATGATTATAATGATGAAGCGGATTTTCATCTCCTTGAATGGGATTACTTAATGAACACTTTTGCTTTCAAGTTTGCTATTACTGTAATATGTGAAGAATCTGCATTTTAATCTACAATGTACATTTCAAATTATTGTGTATAAATTCAATCTATTTTGTAAAACATTTGAAAACACTGTTAAAATCAAATCCTCACTCCGTTGCTACTTGTACAAAGAAATTACATGTTTTGATATTAAAAAAGTGTTATGAATTTTCTGGTATATCTAGTTATTCGACTAAAGAAGGCACTTTTTACATGAATAAATTGATAAGACAAAGTTGATGGTAAAAGTCAGCATACTAACCAGGAGTTCTCAACCTTGAAATTTGTATCACATAAAAATTTTCGCATATTACATGTACTATAATGAAAGTATTTCGTGATATAATTGCATAAAGCAATGAAACATCGTACAATGTTTAATTGCTGCAGGCACGACCATCGGTGTGCTAGTTTTATAAACAACGTTTTACTAATTGGTGAAAAACTCTCTGCTACCCTCTGGATAAAATATTCTATAATAAAGTAAAATGTTTTCAAACCGAAACCAGTAAACTTTGTAAACGTAGAAAGTTGATCTGATTTACAAAATTCACTTAATCTCCAGTCGCTTTTCATATACCATGCTGTTTTCATATCTCTTTTATTTTAACTGTGAGGGATTCTATTCACTCACTTTGGGGGGGCTTGGTTTATTATTAGCTAGAACACTGATTCATAAAAAAAATTTACTTATTGTATGTACTACTGTTTGAGAAAAAAGTACAGTGTAGAGATACAATCATTACAAGAGCTACTACTAGTCTTTATCGTGTCACTTAACGGTGCTCATCCGAATTTTGCTGGTTGTATGAATTTTAATCTAGAAACCTCTTTCATCGTGTAACATCTTGTTGTAGCAGTATCATATACTGTAGGTCTGTAGGAGGTCGACTGTATTTGATTGTAGTTACTGAAACATCACTAAAATAGCTTTTTAAACGAATAAAAATTATTTTCTCGACTAATTCGAAATTTTGGCGTACCACACACCCGAATGTACCACCAGTGTACCACCGGTTGAGAGTCGCTGGCTTATAGAAATAACCTTGCTCATACTAAGAAGTTATAATGTAGCTTGTCAGCCTACTATGCTTAACAAAAGTTACAAAAGGTATTTTGAATAACTGGTCAACAATAATTATTATTATATTTAACATAATATAATCTTGAAGTTGAGAAGCACATTCCACAATTCCAGATTTTCAAAATGAGTTGATATAAATAAATAAAAAACTTAAGACATGAAGAAATAAAAAATAATTACTTCGGAAAACTAAAGACCTATCCAATGTTTCGGAAACGCTGTCGAAAAACCACGTGTCCTACTTTTTGTGTGTAATAAAATGGAATCAACTTACACCATTTCATGTAGGGTGCATTAAACGAACGATCCGTTGATTTTAACAGTTTCACAAACCACTAACATGCATTAGGTTTTTGTTTTTTTTTTATATACGTTTTTATTTTTTGCTCCCCTTGAAGCTAGTAAATGACACGAAAGACGTTAAAGTGAGTTTTGTGGTAACTCGTAAAAACGGGTGACCGAAAACCGTACGACTACGACTTGGGTTTTTTTGGAGAAAATTCAAAACATGATTGTCGACTCATTTTGCTGATGCAACTGGCGGAAGAATTGCATTCAATGAGAACGGCTTTAACAGTGTACCGGTTCTGTTCTACTGTATCATTAACTATAAAAAATAAAAAATTCTTTCATGTCAAAAAAAAAAGTTGCAAAAAGTATTCGAAAATTCTTCCAATGTAATAAAAGCATTCCCAACTTACATATACAGATTACACGGTGTCCTGTCCACAAAGTTTGCGCTATTTCAAAAATATATTTAAAAAATGCAATTGTTTTTAATTTGATGAAATTGGGGTGCAATATAGTGATAGCAGAAAAGTGGAATTGTGATCTGTGGTTGGCCGAATGCAAGTTTATAATCGTAGTACAAAAAAAGAACAATTCTAAAAATATACATATCTATGTAAAACTGTAATGCATTCTTTCACTTTTTACAGATTGTGGTTTTATCATGTATATATAAAACGAAAGTTATGAAAATTTAAAACTACACAAGGACTTTATAATCACTTATACTGTATATCTTACAATAAATGACATAAATAAAATAAATATACACAATTTAAAAGTTGTTTTCAATAAAAACTATTCTAGCGCATGATGAATTGCAATGACGATTACAACTATAAAACGTACACCCTGTACATGAATAAACCAACTTTTTTTTTTAAAAAATAGATAATGGAGTATAATAGATTTATTGACGAAGTTGTTATAAGACTAATTTTTCAAAAAGTAGAAAAGTTAACAGTGCACTTGAAGAATAATAAAAACTGTGTGTAAGGTGTTAGAAAAACGAGAAATCTGAAAATTATATTGTTGTTAAAAATAAGTAGAATATAAAACAAAAACTAGTACATTTGAATATGTATTATGTTAAACATGTATTATGTCATGTGAAATACAATACAAACTGGTAATATATTTATATACGGTACTGTTTATTATTATAAACTGTTACGAGATTCGTTGTTGCTAGACCTGGTCTTCTAAAATAATGATTATAATGATTTGTAGTCATTATAATGACTTGAAGAAACGTAGTCTAAATAAACACACATTTTTTAGACACACATACAAATAAACACACATATTGTACATGATTTGCCATTTTATTTTTATAAACATAATTTATAAAAATTGAACATATTTCAAAGCTTCTAGGCGTCATCTTATAGCAGTGTACGAATGGTTATCAAGATTAGTAACCAAGTCAATCAATAATTTGATTAGTTATCAAGATTGATTATCAAATCGAAACGTGTAGGTCGTACTAATCTTGTACGACCTACACGTTTCGACTCCATTTAGACACTTATTTTTCTTCAAGTTATTTATTTACAAAAAACAAAAACAAAAACACAAATACCTTTAAAAACGTGTTTTAAAGAGAAAAAAAATCCACAAATCTCTGGTCTTCTAATTTTAAGTTAATATATTAAGTTTTCTTTTTGCTTATCACGAATCTCCATGTTATCTGACATTCGATAACTCGACCACTTTCAATACCATTTATGGTTTATAAACGAGATTATGTTTCCATAATAAAAAAAAAACAAACAACTTAAGCTGGGAAATCCCAGCATAGGAAAGGGGAAAAATTCTAGCCAAGTAATGAGGAAAATCGCTGCAGCTTTAAAACTTTTCCTCGAAACAATCTTCCACAAACTCAGTTGCAGAAACAGAAACACCCAAAGGGCACATTTAGCAAAGAAGAGAGGAGGCTGGTAAAATAGTTTTACATTACATGTGTACTGTCCAGTGGAATTCCCCCTTCCATATCCACAGGGGATAGGTTCCAAGCCAATCCGTGGATACCTCAAACCTTAGATAAGTAGCGAAAACGCTAATATCATTCGGTTTTCCTATCCAGTATTGTACAGTGTAATACATAGTTTAATTTATAAATTAGGCTGAATTAACAACAATAACTAGTGATAGAACAATGCAATTATAGGAAGCACTTTATGGCATGTTTTTAGCATATCGAATTGCTAAGTTTCACTTTCGTTTCGCTTGGGAGCTATTTTTAAAGAAAGACAAGACTTGCACGAGATTTCATCACAATACCGATGCGCAATTTATGGAAATCTTATGAATTGCAGCAATGTATCATATAATATAAGAGCAAGGTCAACTGTGGATAACTGAAATAGTATATACTGAGACAGTGAATACGTGCTTCTACTGAATACGAATTGATGAAAATTAATGAAATCATTGCCTAAAACACTAATTTGCAGTAAAAAAAATATATACCGTATAATTAATACGTGTTATAGGAAAACCTAAAAAAAGAGAGCATAAATGAACTAATATCTCAGGCATTTAAATGGGTTCTTAAGAGAAGGTCAGGTTAGTTTTAGGATATTGCCCAAATCCATGGCATTTCTGCATAAAACCTCTCACCTATGTATGTCGATATATGCACAAATATATGAATCTGAATCGGTACAAATAAACAAAAGACTCTTGATATGCGATTTCTAGGCTCAGCTTCGATATAACATATGATTGAATTTCTGCATTGCACATTAATAACTATAAATTTGAGCTTCCCATGTTGTGGAAATTCAGGTTAGCTTAAGATATAAGAACAGTACTGTATGTTTGGTTGTGTTCTGCTACAAAATGCATGTTTTAGGCAATAATTTCAGGATTGCATAATAATTTAAGGGTAAAGGAGTGTTAAGTATCATTTTATAAATTCGTGGAAATCGCACAAAGATAAAGATCTGAAACTTGCATTGCTGTCTACAGGCTACTTCACGGTTTTTGCGCTAAAATATTT
This sequence comes from Cryptops parisi, assembly GCA_034695005.1. NCBI lineage: Eukaryota > Metazoa > Arthropoda > Chilopoda > Scolopendromorpha > Cryptopidae > Cryptops > Cryptops parisi. The sequence goes on along the minus strand of JAQIWH010001190.1, from coordinate 10,209 downwards.
GCACATATTGTTGTTTTGCTCAAAATTATGCGTGAAATGTAAACTTATGCGTTAATTATGCGTTATGGAAGGTGGAATTTGCACCTAACACATTTGAAAGCACTTCTAGGTCATTTTTGAAGAAAAAATTGTGACTTAACACCCTTATACACCCCCAATACAGTTGTTTCATTTAGAATTCCATATATGTATACTATAAATGTAAAACAATTATACCCTCCCCCTCCCAATAATAAAATCACAACCCTCCATCTCAAATCTGGCCCTCTTCAAAATTTCTGGATGTACCTGAAAATGAAAGCATCACCTGCAATAAAATCAAACAGTTACAGATGTAATGTAAACGTTGCATCACCCTCAATCACTTCATACTTATCGGAACTCCTTTCTATGAAAACACTTTTTTCCTCCACCACCACCACCACATGACGTCATTGTGGCATTTTGCGCACAACTCCCATCACCATCACCTAGGCAATCCTCGCTTGTTGGCGACTCAACAACACACGACTCTGAAAACTTGCCTTCTGGAAGACATGGTCGCCATGTGGCGTACCGAGCATCCGGAGCCTTTTTCCCATTGCAGTGCTCACATCTTCAGGAGCCTGACCAGATAGACTTCCTTTCCTTTTGTGTGTTGATCCACAGAAGGAGCAAGAACAAGCTTGGGGCAACTTGCCCCCCTGATCCCCCTTTTTTTGCCTACCAGATCTCACAGACACAGTGTTGGCCTATTGTAGAAAGGCTCTGGGCTTATCCGAAATGGGCAGAGCCGGTATCCAATACACGCGAGGTGAGTTGGTGTTTAAATTTTTATTTTGGTTAGTAAAATACAAGCGCCACCTGTGATTACATTTGTATAAGGGGTTTCTTAAAAAAAAGAAATATATTGAAAAATATAAATGAAATTTTGTTCTATATGTGTGAAATTCTAATACCAGTTGGTTGCGTTACCAATGTCACTTATTTTGCGAAAAGTGATGGACTTTTTTTTCATATTGATCTTGGTTTTTTTTTTATTTTGGAAATTGGATCAGGTTGCTATTGTTGGATAATTCCTAATTAGGGGAACGATAGCCATAATTCTTTTCCTTATATAAGAAATACATTTTGAAAAAAAATTGTTAGTTTAAAAATATGCCGTTTTGGTTATCAACTGGTTTTTCGGAGAAGAAAACACTTTTCCGAAAACATTTTTTAAAACCATGTTTATCAATATATTATTTAATCGTTTTACATGCAAGCTAAATTGCATGATTCTAGATTTACGCTAATGTATTTGATTTTACTATGTAATTAATACGGCATGAATGTGTTAAATCTTTAATTGAATTTTAAGCTCATTGCAATGCTACATAACTTGGCAAAAATCTTTAAAAAATATCAATTGTTTCAACTAGTAAACTATGCTTAATCAATCATCCAGATAATTACAAATCCTTTCATTTTACATTAATTAACTCCACAATTCAATTCACTTGTTCATAACTGTAACAAAATTCTAATTGTAAACTAAGCATCAAGCCACAAAAAAAATCACATCTCACAAAGTTATCACATGACTTAAAATTCTCACAATGTTTAATCAAGAAGAATAAAAAATATACATCTTGTTACGTAAGTGTTGGCTAATCATGTGAGCAAGTCAACAATTTTGTTTGCATTGGTAACAGCTCCATAAAGTTTCATGAATGAAAAGCGCGAAGACTTAAATCAATAGCAAACCTACAGCATACGTCTACAAAAAGAAACAAATAAAACTTTTTTGTTATAATGCAACACCCCCATGGAACATTTGTTACTGGTCACGTATCACATTCGCTGGATGTGACAGTTTCATGTTTCTTCACAATAACAACGATGCCTATATCGTTTACCATCAAAATGACATCATTGCCACCGAAACCAACATCCGCCTAGAACAGATGTTCACAAGTACGACGACATAAATCTTCATTAACACTAAAGAGTTGTTAATATAAATGAAAAAAAATAAAATTGCACCCTTTTCAACCTGAGACTTGACTAATCAATATCCAACTCCAGAAACCTACATTTGAAAAACATTAATGATGTTAGTTCCAATGCTGAAAATGATTCATGTAATCAGCAGTTGAATGGTCGTTTATTATATACATTATATACTTGTACAATATTGCTTTTCCATTTTCATCTAACATGCAACATGAATAACCATCTGGTAGTGCACTTGCATTGGTTACCTTTGGTCTTGATATTTTGAAGTAAAAAATTGATGAATTTATTCAAAAATAATACTTTTTAACCTATTCCAATGAAATAAAGAAATTAATTGTAAAAAAATAAATAGATGAAAATTATTCAAATTAAATTATAGAAATATACCTTGGAATATGAAATTTGATAAATCCTGGATTAGTAGAAAGGACTTGGGCATTTCAACCAGAAATAAGTGCAACGTTGATTTTTAAAACATAATTTTCGCACTTGGGCTTTAAAATTTGGTCAAAATCTAGCATTACATCTAACGATACATCTCTGCAATCCTGTTTTCAGTTGTAATCTCTAATTCGAAAAGTTATGTTTCATGTAATACACCAATGTTCGGCAGAGCAGTCGACTTATTACAAAATAAAATTAAAATAAAAATAATTGACCCATAACTAAATTGAACACTTTCTACTTCAGCAGACAAAGTCAAAGTCAATCAAGGTCAAAAGATCCATGAAACACAGAGGTTACTGGATTCTCGAATGACAGCTTCAGCAATTACACACCCTATATTCATTAGCACTGACATACAAATTTAAGCATTTCTTTTTTTAACACATTTGCCTCTTACAATTTCACCAATGAAACACTATGAATTGAAACAAGATGATGTAACATGAAGTTTTTTTTTCTCAAATTTCATAATTTATGTGTAGAAAATTAAATGGTTATTGGGTTGGCGACAGTGTCTCACTATGACATTTAATATCTAAGCTTATTCAAACCACAGTTTTATCTTTAATAAACAAATTCAATTTCACGTTATCTACATATATTTAATAAAAAAAAATAGATATCCAGCAAAGTATGCTTTCTTGGAATTATCTTTTTTTTTTTAGAATATAATCACGTTAGAGTTTATTTTTTTAAATACTTTTTTTATATATAAAAAAATATTTCTTGAATGAGCGTTTAAATGTACCGGTTCACGTTTTTAAAAATAATGAGAGATATACCGACTGATAACTTTAACAGTGATTACTATAAGCGACGTTTACTGTATTATTTCTCACCTTTTTTTTAAGTACTGTACTGTAGAATACTTTTAAAATCAATTCTCTTAAAGACCGATTAATGTTTGGCTTGTAAAAACAAGAAAACGAAATTAATGGTTAGTCACCATTCTGAACAACAAACAGCTAGATACAATTCACAGTCACATATTCATAGCAAACATTTCCAACAAAAATTAAAACAACAAAAACATAGATGTCATTTACCCTTTCAAAAATTAACTAACTGATTTGGACTCCAATAAAGGTATTATAGTAAGAACGACTTAAAAATCGTAACTTTGACGAACCACTTTTTTAGCGAACAAAATGCTAGATACCATTTTCCAAATCGCACAAATAAATAATAAAGTCAAAAAAACATGTAGGCTAATTAAGCTTTATATTCTCTCTTAACGAAACTATTCCAATGCTAATTTCATAGCTTCCCTAAACCGGACTGGTCTTTCTATAGAATGTCTGAAAATATTTTACATTGCCAGTAATTTGTACCAAACAAAAGTCTTATGTTTTGCATCCTCTGGCCAGAGGCTGTTTTCAAGGAAAGGAATTAAAAAAAACTAATAACTTCCCAGTCGGTGAACATAATGTTTTTGTTTTTTATTACTTATTTTTAAAATATTTTATTTACTTTTAAAATGTATATACAGGACGGGCAACTTCTTATTATTTATTTAACCTTTGAAAAACTAGAACCTAATACACATTTTTTAACTTAATTAACAATTCTAAGAAATACAATTCGAAAATTGTCATTAGATATCCTGTCCCAAACACAAGATGTTTGAATTTTATCACCTCCTACTAACACTAAAATACACTTATTACTCTAAAAAAAGTTATAGTCTAATCCCAAAAATTGAATTTTCCCAACCAAAATATAAAAACAAAACATTCCTTTGGGCTTGCGCTCGAAATGTGTTTGATGATCACCATGTCTGAGAGTCTTTGCCGATTCTCAAGTCCTTGGCAAGTGCAATGTGCTTCTGCTGCTGCATAGACAATTCTCCACCCTCCCATCACGCTGTTCACTCTTCAAGTTAACACTGGATCAATAGTTTCTCTTTTGCCACCGCACGCGGTGGTCGTGCGGCAATGGCGGTCCTGCGGGCCCCTTGCCTGCCGCAATCTTGCGGAATTACGTCTTGTAACTACGGTAGTTTAGCTCCTGTATCGCCAGCAAACGGCGATTCAAACCTCGTGTGGGATTGCGTTGGAATTGGTAAGCTAGTGACCCTTAATTTCTTTTTTGAAGAAAAAAAAATTGTACTGTTGTAGCACATTTCGAAGAGTCCATGTTGGAAAGACCAAGACGACCATTGGTGGTTGTTGGCGCAATGTTATGGCCATCGTGCGTGACAAAATTCTTGCGCTTTTGGTGTATATACTAGTAATGACAGGAGTACGTAATTGAAACTGATGAAAATTTAATAAAAAAATATTACAATGGAAAAGAAAAAACGTTTAAACTGACAAGGTTGACGTTACTGTAGTCGCATAGTCCGAACATTCCATGCTGCGTTTTTCTTTGGTAAAAAGATGTTAAGTTAGTTTTATGAATAGGATTTTCAAGGGTATACTATTTAATGCGAAGTAGACCGTTCTGTTTTATGTGAATGAACGTAGCGTTGAATTATACAGCTCGATTCTGTACATCAAACCAAATGACCATTGAATAACTATAATGTCAAAGCATGCAAAACCTTGTCCATTTCATGAAATGACGTACAATATAAGAAATTTCACTTGGCAACATCATTATTGAATATCAACATCTGTTTTATTTCACATAGTTACTATTTTAAAGAAAGTTTCACTTAGTATAATGTTAAGATGACACCATGTTTTCATAAAAATTCAGATACATCACATTACAAAACCATCTATCTGACATTATTCTTGTGTCAAAAACATAACTACCCTGATAAACATATTATTACCAGAGTAAAAAGAAAAATAAGCAATCCCAAAATATTGCCAGTTTCAAGAACCTGAATTCGCCTCAATTACGTCTCAATCTATCAGGTAATCATTGTCAGTAACTGCTGAACAGATGTTCCAAAGAAGTTATAATGAAAAATAAAGACATCGTCCAAAGTTATCTTATGTCTTCCAACGCTAAGAAAACATGAGTTCTTAAACCGAAGTAAACGTTGAAAGTTATCTTAATCGCTATGAAGAACTTGACTTTTTAAACTGAAGAAAACGTAGAAAATGGTGGTATACAACCTCAAACTTCATACCATAGTTTGTCATCATTCGATGCTTCATTTTCATTGGCCACATGAAATGGTCTTCTAAAACAGACTCAGATTCAAATCTTTCTGAAACACGGGTAGCATACTGTAGTGGGTGAAATGTCGTTAATAACCAAAAAACATACAAATGAAGGGCCTGGTGTAAAAGGGGGTTAAGTAACATTTTTACAATTTCGAGGAAAATGCTTTTTAAGATCTGAACTTGCCTCTCTGCCTATGAGCCATTTCACACTTCTTGCAGTAATGTTTTTGCACATGTTGTATTGCTCAAAATTATGCATTGGGAAGGTAGAATCGTACCTAACACATTCGAAAATGCTTCTAGATAATTTTTTGACAAAAAGTTACCTTTTTTACACCAGACCCTTTAAATATATCCTACATGGGCTCTCCTTATCAGGAATTTTGCAACCTTGGATTTAACCATCCGCGGATCGAAAATAATCGATATATCGAGAAAAAATTGATGTTTCGAAAAGTTCCTTACAGAAAAAACTTGAATTTGATGCACGTGGACCACTATGCTGAATCCACACGAATGAAGTGATATGCAGACATATCTTGTTGTGCTGTAGCCTCTTGCTAGTGGTTACGAATACGATGCGTACTGAACATATAGAATTTTTTTTCGTGTAATTATGCCATCCTAAACAATTTAGTTTAACCACTATTTACATAGAATTTACATTGTAGAGATTATTTAAATTATACGGGAGGATGTGTGTAGTTTATATGATGATTATGCCCTTTTATATAAGAGACTTGAGCATCCACGGATTTTGGCATCCACGGGAATTCTTGGAACTAAACCCCCGTGGATACCGAGGGCCCAGAGTATTAATATAGCGAATCGAAAAACGTACCATTGTAACCATACAGTAGTAGAACTATTGCAGACTCAATATCGCTTAACATCAATGATGGTGTTAAGCGAGTTAAGTTAATACTGTACATGGCAAACTTGCATTTGGATAGTGCCACTGACTACTAAGGGTCTCCCAAATTAATTTTTTATTTTTTGTTTCTGTGAAAAATCTTAACATTTTTTAAATTAATAATTCTTTCAAAGTGTAAGGAACTTTGTCATCTATCACCCATATAGTCATTGACAAATATTTCGACATAATGCTTTTTATGACTTTTCCATATTTTCCATAATCTGTTTATCGACACTAGAAATAATTTAATAAATTAGGAGCCCCACCCCTTATTTTTTCTTTTTTTTTTTGCCTAAGCCAAAATAAGCCACTAGTTAACTTTTATTCAGGAATATTTAACTTTGGTTTACACTGAATTCGACATGATTTCGGTTAAATAGTTTGAAAATGTCCGTTTCGCACTGAGATCTGTTCATTTTCAATGAATCTTTTAAAAACAAGTTATTTACATTAAATTCGGCATGTTTGCACTCACATATCTTGGAAATCTGGGTTTCGCATTGAGATCTGTGCCATTCAAAACTTTGTAGCCTACCATTTATGATAAAATTTTAAAAGCTACAAGTATAAAAATGAAAAACTAAAATCAATTACCAAAACAAAAAAAACTATAATTTTTTTATAACTAATTCTTTGACCTCTTCTTTCACACTCTTCGCCATTCATTAATCGATTGATTGATATCACGCATCTGGCACTTTAGTTATTTTCATTCACCTTTTTTTTTTCCTATTCCGGATAACTTCCAATGCCAAAAACGCAATTCCTGTCCTCCGTTCACATTCTTTTAACGGAAGTCAACGTTTTCCTCTTACACGTTTCTTCACTTCCGAACAGCATAGGAAACTCCTACGACTCCTCCAGTACGACAGCTACTGTGTTCTAATATGATGATCTGATAAGACGGTCATGTTATACAATGTAAAACATTTAAAAAACAAGAGATATAGATTTGATATTTTAAATGATACTGCTCACTGTTTATTTTTAAGTTTCAGACACAAATATTGTTGCATTAATTGACGTTTAAGCCAACTAGCCAATTACACCATTTTTTTTTGCAACTCCTACTCGTTGCTGAATGACTTGGTGTTGCAACACAGTCGTATTTTTTACTGCCAAAATAAATTATAGTACACAACGCGTTCATTGTGTTGAGATTATCTCATTTAAACATGAACCAATCCACAATTACTCATAAACCAACAGTCCCTGATCAAACCAATTTAACAAAAAAACCGAAACCAGCACTGTCATGTATCTGGAAGTGGAAACCAGGAACAAAAATGTAAACATGTTTGATGATGACGATGATGAATCATTTTTTCCATGATGATATCTAAAAATACGTACAACAACATTATGACTATAACATCAACTCTTTGGTGCCAGACAAGAACGGAAAAAAAACCAGAAAAGTGAAGGACCACAGTAGGGAAGAAGCCCAATAAATTTCCAACCTCAACCAAGGTAGACATACTATGATAGTGCATGCATCTTGTCACTTGCAATTTTTCTCTTCAACCCGAGGTCGTTTCTGGTTTCTATTTCTGTAGTTCCGTTTTGTACCTCGTCCTGTGGGGAAATACATGACAGAAGAAGAAATGAGGACCACAAAATATTTTCAAAGAAATTAGAGCCTGGTTATTCAATAATTGACTTCTGCTGTACATTGAGTTGTTCAACATCCTATGTCTTGATTCTGTAGGTAGTTAATGTTGACTAAAAAAATGTTTGAATTCATTTGTACATATTTTACAAATCTGACAATCTGTACATATTCCATCTTGAACAATATCTTGTACAATCTGACATTATCCATACATTGTCAATATGTCTCTGAGTGAATTCTCCCACAAATCCTGGAAAAGATCACTACAGGGAATTCTTGATTTTTGCGAGTTCTGTAGCGTACGGTATATATCACAAGAATCTATTATGCAGCAAAAGAAATTCTTCCAGATACTCATTTTATGCAAGAAATTGGCTATTTTAGAGATTTGCATGAAGGTGCACAAGTAACTAAATTACACTATCGCCAGCTTTTTGTTTCAACATGTAGGCCTATATGACCCAACTTGGCTAGAATTGACTGTTACTAGTGGTTTTCTATTTTATGGGAATTTTCGATATATGATTTTAGATTTATGCAAGGTGTTCACAAAACGTATTCCTTGCAGAAATCGACAACTAGCTATAATTACTTGGTTAACTTTGCATTTTAAGTTCCAATGTTTTCAAGTGATTAACCACATGTCAAGAAAACTGGTATCTTGGAATCTTCAATGAAAGAAACTACATGAAAAGTTTCAATTGCACAACCGTACATCATCCAACTATAAACCCAAACAGACACACAGTTAACTATTACAAACATATTATACTACATGCATTCGTTTAATAAACCATCTCTAGTGATTAGCTGAAGAGACATTCACGAGTCAAAAGCCTACTGGGCTTGGCGCCAGATTAATTGAATACATTAAAATAATAAAAGAAACAAGAAGGGGGTCAGATAAAGAAAGAAACCAAGAAAGAATTTTCAAAGTCTCCATGTAAAAAAAAAAATTCAACACAACTGTCAACCAGTCTGACATGGTGCCAATTAAAAACGCAAAGCAACATGGGAAGGAATGTAACATATCGTTCACAGCATGGGTGTAAGATACTAACTACATATTTCTGGAGTCGTTGCATTAATTCACATCATCTTCTATAACTCTTGTTTCTACAACAATTGTTTTGATGACGAAATTGTTTGCGAAGTTCTTGCAAGAATAAAAAATCAAGAACACAGACTGCTGATGTCACATTTTCGAGGTCCCTTTAAAGGCCCTTGTGCAAGTCCAAGGTTGCATTCACCATTTATTCTTTGCAAAGTGTTTTTATTTCCCTCCCTAATCCCAGTCTTTGCCAACATGACATTTCTCCAAGTGGAAAAAATATAAAAAACGAAAAAAAAAACACGTGAATCTACCCGAAAAAGTTGTCAGCATTTGGCCTTTGTGAATGTTCATTATCAAAATCCATTCTACACCATAAATTTAACAGCATCCATCATAAACTAAGGATTTTCTTTTTTAATTTTTGTTAGTTTTGTGGTCAGCCCCTGTTGAACACACAAGTAGAATGTAAGAATAAGAACCTGAAGTAAAAGTAATTGTACAAGCCTAAGAAGAATACACGTAAATATAAGCATACCCTGGTATGCTTATATTCATTTAGCATGTTTTCAATCAAATAGCTTGAAAATGTGCGTTTCGCACTGGCAGGGTACTGACAAAAGCGGTGAGACTAGCAGTAAAGATTCTTAATGTCACTGTTGTAGTAACAAAATCATAATGATCAGACCAGAAATCTTACAAATGTTGTATGGTTTCAATACAACATTCCCCTGAACATTACCCTCTGTACAAAATGCTCCTATAGCAATACCCCTTCCTATTAACAGCATCTTCGTTTTATTCATCTAATTATTGTTCTTAATTTCCACAATTCCAAAATCTTATAAGAACACTGTGGAAATTAAGAACTGTAACAATAATTTTAAATTTCTTACAAATAACTTTGATGGGAAAGATTGTCTTTGACTCATTCCATAAAATTTGCGTTCCACTGGACAGGAATTTGCAGGCAAATCCTCTTTGTCTGATATACTGAGTAATTATTTAAATACTAGCTGAGCCCTAACGCGTTGCTGTTAGTCGCGAATCAGGTGGATGGATTGACTCCTCCTGGTTCAGAATCATG
>JAQIWH010001189.1:0-34552 GCA_034695005.1 Cryptops parisi | reverse complement strand
ACTATATATATATATATATATATATATATATATATATATATATATATATATATAATGGAGAAAACACGAGTTCCAAGATGATAACCCTATAACTACCAACAACCACTCTCAGGGTGCTTCCTCGCACATCACGACTACTAGAAAATCGACATTTCCCTTTTCTTGAATTCCAATAAATAAAAGTCAACGTACTCTTGTCAACTTGTCTTCGTATAAAATAGGACGACGACGTGACTTCGTGCTAGAACCGCAATGCGATTCGTACATCTCTACAACATTCACTCTCAAAAACTTAATTGCAAATTGTTATCTTCTACACACACCAGAGTAAAAAAAATCTTTAACCAATACACACAAAAATTAAAAAATAATAATATAATATATGTTGATGATATACATATAGTATTATTGACTATTTTTATTATTTATTTGCAGTTATTACCAAAGGCCGGGTTCTGTGTAGTAGGGATAGTAGTAGTAGTAGTAGTGTGGGCAGAAGTAGGAGAAGAGGTTTGCCCATCGTATATCGACGAACCGAACAACTCGGTCTTGTTTAAGAAGGTCCCCATTGCGTCGGTTCGACGACGAAGTACGACAGCTTCGTAACCGATTCCAAATTGACCATCAGCAACCAACGTTGCCTCTGTTTAAATTCGCAAACCTAATGGGTGAATTGAGCGAGGCGAATAAAGTCCAAATCCTTACCTGAGCACTCCTGTTCGAGACGTCTTCCTCAGGTGCGCTTGTGCTGCTGCACGGACGATGGAGCTTCCACTCGACGACGAAAAGTCGAACCTTGACATGTACTGCCACTTGGTGACGATTATAAGTAACTGAGACGAAAAGTTTTATAAGATAGTAGACTCAACAAAACAAAACGTGAAAAAAAAAAAAAAAAGAGTAAAATAAATGCGCTGCAATGCACTGGTGCGTTGCGGTGAAGTTGACTTCCAAAAAAACTTCCCTGCAAATAATGACAAAATAAAAAATAATAAAATTAACAATATATTTCAATATAAAATAACAAATGATATATTGAAATGAAACTAATCAACAATCTTATTATCAAATAAAAATAAAATGTGTGGAATAATTGAAACCACAGTTTGCAATGACCAAGTCAGAAAAGAGGGGAGCTTTAGGAAAACTTTCCCTCACAACCCACTAAAACCCCAAAATTTAGGAATTATTTTTATTTTAATTTAAATTTATTTTTATTTTAATATTTAATTTAAATATTTTTAGTTATGTATTTTTATAAATGCATTATTATATCTACTCAAATATAATGTACAGTAATTAATTAATTAATTACAATTAGTCATCACAGGAATAAAAAGAAGCTAATTATTATAAATACTGGAAACCGGTTATTATAATCACGAATGTTATTAATTGCCTATTGTTATTATTATCACTCGGACTTAACACACTAAAGTTTTACAGTGAAATCCGGTTATTGTGATCACTTTGGGACTAGTGCTTTTTTAGTGACAATAGCCGGCTGATAACATTAAACAATAGAAATAAAACATTAAACAAGTTTCTTGGGACCGACTGGTAATGATAACAATAACCGACTGATAACATTATCCGTGATTATAATAACCGGTTTCTACTGTATTTTTATTTTTTAATGTTATCATCCAGCTATGTTATCAAAAAAAGCACTAGTTCCAAGTGATCGCAATAACCGGATTTCACTGTACATATATAGGCCTACACACAAGAATCAGCAGAAATAGATAAAGCCTTATAAGTCAGTGAGACTTAGGCCTAATTCATTCCGAATCTAAGGTTGTTGATTGTACCAATTTCCAAATTAAATAATCTTTTAAAATTAAATCCATTTAGTTAAAGCAGTATTTCTATTACTACTAAAGCATTGTCTTTGTGATGAAACCTCTCTCAATGAACGGATGTTGTGAAGCAACACGAGTCTAAATATATTCTGTAGTAAATTTTATAATTTGAAATAATTTGTCTATAAATTCATTTGTGAAATTGGTAAAAAATTTTGTTACCCGACAGAATATACAGGTCTTTCAGTGGTGGAAGTTTCATTGTTAGGTTAAGTGTCTAGTGCAATACTGTTACCATTATACAGTTCAGTCAATGCTGTCATTACGGTAAAAGTACTTTACGTAAACCTAAATCATCCAAAAGAATTTTTAAAAATCGTCAAATGTTCTAGAATTAAATTTACTAAAGCTTTCTAAATGTTTTGAAACTTATTAACACACTTTTATGTCGAGTGGCAATTGTCACAAGAATATTTTTTGTCTGCAGTCCCATTTTTTACCGAAAAGTCCATCTTAAACCAACTGAAGTGGCAGGCTGGTTCAATTGACGTACATTGTCTTCAATTTTCACAAACTAAAAGATCGAAGATTTGAACACGACTTATAACTATTGAAAATGCTTACTTTTCGCTTTCAAAGAACATGAACTAGATCTTCAATGCTCGGTTTGATCCACGTGATCAACTGCAGCAATGGAGTTTTCAAGTTGTTCGGAACGTCGGTTAACATATGTATTAAGAGCTGTCGAGAAATATAAGTGTATAATTTTTTAAATTAAAAATTATCAAATTAATCATTGAAACACAAAAAAAAAATTATTTTAACATCTTAAGTGTAAGTCACATTTATCCATTAAAAATTATGTACATTCCGCTACTTCATTTGTCATTCTAACATTTCAACAGATTAACACAATCAGCATTTGCTATGGAATATCATTACCGCCGTGTCAACACCTAACAGAAAGATACAAATGTAACAGCATACTCAAACGAAAATGATGCTTAAACAAACAATGAGTAATTGTCCGTAAGAATTCATGACTGAAAAGTACCAACTTCCAAATCCTACAACTATACACGAAAAAAATAAAAATACACCATACGCTTCTAAAAAACATTAATAAACACAAACGAAGTTACGTGAATTACGTAACATTTTATGTCGCACTTTCATGTATCGAGTCAACAACAAAAAAAAAATACTGCATTTGAAAAAATAAAAAAATAAAAAATAAAAATACACTGCTAAACTTTATTTACACTCACCACAAACCCCGAGTCCTGGGTTCGTCACATATACTGAAGCGTACAAAACTAATAACATTTATAGCAAATAGACGCCACTCATTTTGTTCGCTTTTCTCTAATTTCAGAGTTTCTGTCCAATTATGCTATACTGACCTTTCATGCTTATGTCCACAGAAAAGAGTCACTTTGACGAGCAATCGAAAACAATATTATTTTCATTCCACTCATCATTTCTTAAACTGAGTCAAAGAGCAAAGAATCTTGGCAAGCTGTTGTTCGTTACTGTACTCTTCGGTGAGATGGATAATCCGGGATTTGTCTTTGGTTTCGATCTCCAGTACGTCCCAGTCTTCGAATAGTTTAATGGCCAGTTGCAAGGTGGCAGCGGAAATACTTTCCTCTGAGAACGAAAAACAAAATTGTAAACATGCAAAATTTGATCATCGATACAGGGTGTTCCGAAAGTCATCACCCTATTTGTTATTACACATTTTTTGGTACTTTTATGTTAAATGAAACGCTACTTGTGGTTAGACATGGGGTGGATGTTGTTGTTTTTAACAAACCTGAACTAGTGTCTATGGGTGAAAAAACGAGTTTAGACTAGTTAAAAGATACAACACTTAGTAATTTATGATTAAACACAAAATACTTATCTCACCTAAACTAGAACTTATACATAAGTCATAGGTTCTCAATCTTGTGTAAAAATACACCAAAGTTAATAAAAAGTGGCTGATAAGTAAATAAAAAATGAATGATTAAATAAGAACAAACAGGGTGACGATAACTTCATGGACACCTTATAGATAGCGTCTGAACACTAACCATGCAAAACTAAGCCATCAGCAATTTTGGAGTAAATGTGGCTTCGGATCTCGTCCAGAAATTGGCGTTCTTCTAGCGGCTGGGTAAGTAATATGTACAAGCAGCTTGCCACCAACCAATAGGATTCCAAAACGGGACTGAGTACATTGCGAAGAAAGTCCAGTTGCTCTACGGAATGCGCTGAAAGATCCACCTAAACGGAAAATTTTATGACCACGTCAATGTCAAAGTTGACATGTTAAATTAAGAACAATTTCTTCAAAAAAATAACTAACTGTAAGCTGTTCATCTTCGTATTCATCGTCCGAATCCGATTCAAATTCATGTTTCGTTGGTTTCCGCACATGTTGGTCCAAGTTGCAGTTGTTATTGATGCTCTGAACCAATTAAATTCAACATTTTAATTACATTCATATACAGTCCTATAACGAGCTACTGATTTCACACAATTAGTGGTTTCAACAGTATAAATTTTATTCTCTAAGGAGAATAAAATTTAAGTTAATCTGTAAGGAGGGTCATGCCTTTATCACCCTCAATTCAAGGGGTTGTACAAGGCTCGACTATAAGGTCAAAACTAAAAATTCAATTCTATCCAAAAAAATTAAACTTACGTATTTATAAGCAGGATGAAGTATTTCCTCGCTGATGAGTTTCGAAATGGTTTGAAAAATAACTGAATTGAGAGTTGCGCAAGGCTATAGAAAAGAGCAAAGCAAAACAACAAAAATATTAAATCATCCATTGTTTAACAAAAAACTAATACGAGTCGTGTTTAATGTGATCATTTAAATTATGCATTGTTCAATGTTGACTGAAGATCATATTCAATTTTTTGCATTAAAACTAAAACAGAAACATAATTCAACGTCTTGTTATAGTGTAAAAATATTTCTAGTTATTAATGAACAGGAAAAATGTTTGGTAACTTGTGTACTGAACAGTAGCCCCTGCCACGGAGGTTTTTGTTTTTTTTAACTAAACAGGTGTCAATGGGTATAGATATTAAATAATCAGTTTAAGTTCGTTAAAAACAACCACTGATCATAAAATACATTTTTGTTTGTTTTAACTAACCTAAACTAGTAGCCAGTATACCCATAAACATGCAGCACCCACCAAATGTTTAAATTAAACTTGCTGATGTGTGTCATTTAACCTCCAAAACATGGTTGACACTGAAATCAACGAGCCCTTCAATGATCACATTAAAGACACAAGCACTATGAGATAGTTACAGGGACAAAGATGAAATCAAACTTCAAAACATCGCATAGAAAAAGTGCTTTTTCCTGGAGCATTTGACGCGAAACGGTGATCTGACTCTCGCAGTCGACAATCGCATCGAGATTCACATTTATCAATGTATAAAGCGAAGTTGCTGCAAAGAAATACACGTTTACATTTCAACATTTTTTTGAAATGGTAAATTTTACAAATTTACCATTTACGTTAACTTATACCCCACTTACCAATGACGCTCTCCATGAGGAACACAGAAACAACGTGGTTGGAATAGTACGACAACTCGATAACATGAGGCAACGAAATGACGGGCTCAATGAACAGGTCGTGTTCTTTATCCTGTTCGTCTGACGATGCATTTTTGTCTTCGACGTCCATCTTTGTCAGTTTGATGAAGTCTTGACCCCAGAAGCTGAGAGCATAAAACACAGCATCGAACATGGATCCCGAAAAGCCAACGTCCCGCCCTCGTGCAAAGAGTTGATCTTGCAACCATTCCATGGTGACCGTCAAACGTGAAATTTTGGTCCCCTACGTCAAACGTAGAATCATCACATACCTCAAGTTCTAGTAACGAGTACATAACTATACCGTATTTAAAATTTAAAAAAAAAAACTAACCTTGCGAAACTTGGTGAGCAAAAGAAATGCAATCATGTTGGTGCTCATGATAGCGGTGCAATGAGTTGCATCTAGATGAACAAAAACATTTTCAGATACTTGTTGCTCAAAAAAATTAAATTGATCAATTTAGTTTTTCAAATTGGAAAGGCAATAAAGTGTATTCTTACCATAAATCACGTGCTTCAATAAACGAGATACAAGAAATCTGTGCAATTCCTTGTCATCGTATGATTCTGGTGTGACTATTCCAGAAAGACAAGGCGTCGGCGACGTTTGCAGTTCTGAAATCGGCATGTGCTTGGGTACCAACAGTGGGTTCTTTGTTCGAAAATGGATTTTGGACGTATCTACAAACTCCTGTAATAGATCCAAATTGACATTATACCCTACAGTGAAGTTGAACCAACAATCCACATCATACCGCATCATACGCATGTAACGAGAACAAAGAAATATCAGCATGGTGCTAATCCATCACATTTTTCATCATGCCCGTTGAACCACTAACAAATTCAAGAATTTTATGCAACAAATACTTACCCTCAAAGAAAATGGCTGAGCAAAGTCTATCCTTATCATGCCATATGATGATTTCAATATTCTCCATATCCCTCGGAATGTGGCCCACATGCTCTCCGATTTCTTCGAATGACCCTGCAATGGTTACTTTGAATATTAAACAATTCGAGACATGCAGGCAACTCTAAGTTTACAAACATTCGCAATAACAAATCAACATTCGTATCAATATTCTGTTTCATGCTATTCTTTTTACATTTTATTTTACATTAGGTGTCGTATACGATAAACCACAAAGTGCACTTTGTGATGAAGCGTATTGTATTATAGCCCATTCAATGTTTAGTACATAGTTTTTAATGTGTTAGAACGGCTGCTTGCCATTCGATGCATTGACTTTATTTAGCTTGCAAATGCATTAGAGCTGTGAAAAACGTGAATAAATAACTACATAACCCTTGCGAATATGTGCAACAATTAAATAAACAAATGAATTAACAAAATATATAACATAACATAAAATCTACTATTACCCACCAGCTTTCAAAACATTAGCATAACTAAAATGTGAATTAAAATCAGATTCAATTAGGTAATTGAAACTAAAACAAAATAACTGTATCACGATGCTTGGTGGTGATACTATGGGAAGACAAAATAACAAACTTTGGAAATTTTGTATAAATTTTTAGGTGACGAAAGAGCAAATCGACAGAAGTTGAGGTGACCGAAGTCCAGGTTTGCCTGTACCATATATATATATATTGTAAAAGTCCAGGAATGCAAGATACACGTAAAAACAAACAAAACGTGTAACGAACATCTTGAAACGGAACTTGTTCGTAAACCGAGAGTTGCCTGTATCACAAACAAAATGATGTTTTTTTTCACCTTCCCAGTTCTTACCAATTCTTCTGCAACATAATTTCCGTCCATCAGTTTATCGTAGCTGATGCTCACAGGAACGATGTACGCGTCGGAAATATGTCCGGATAAATATATGTTCATGACCATTGACATTAGACCAGCTTTCGGCAAAAGGGAACGTCCGGTGCGTGACCGTCCACCCTCGGCGAAAAACTCCAGATTCTTGTTCCTTTTGAGATTGTTCTCGAGATACTTTCAAAAATTGAGATAATGCTCACATTTTAAACAAGACCAAAAATGAAAAAAAAAATACAAACCAAAAAAGTAAAAGCTTACAGAATTGAGGCACGCTCTATAAACGTAGTCTTTGTTTTCAACATGGCGATCCCACTTCCTCTTAATGAAAAACCCACCATGCCATCGGATTATGTGCCTACACAATAAACAAACATGGACATTCGTGTTAATGATTCTTTTAATAAACATCATCCCCAACTTTCCTCCAATTTCTGCAGATTTTTTATGTGACTTGATTTATGTTTTTTTGTGACACAAATCATCTTAAATGTATAAGATTTCTAATTATTACAAACAAAATCACATAATACAAATGCTAAATAAACAATGTACTAACATCTGCAAAAATCAATACCGTACACACGTAACAAAATTTATTTTTTTCGATAATAAAACTCTGCTACATATCAGAAATTAGTGATTTTTTCAAAATATTGTAACTTGAGGAGTAAATTTTAAAATAAATACTGTATGCATAAAAATCAATAAAATTATATATGAAAAACAAAACAACAAAAAAAAGTTGAGAACATGTAACGAAATGAAACGTTCAAAAACAATTAAAAACATGTGTATCAAACATGTGTACAAGCCGTCCTTGGCTCATCCTCCTTTAGCCTTAATTTTTAATGTATTCTGTTACATGATCAGAATGAAAATTAAAAATGAGAAAGGGCACCTCACATAATGCAGAAACTAACTAAATTGGTATATTAATAAACAGAGTGATTTGTTCTCAAAATCCAGTACTCTGATAATCTGAAGTAATCCGACACCCGCTGGTCCGATACGTCAGGTTAGACAGACTCTACTGTACAGTCGAACCTCGTTAAACTGTCCCCCTATAAAAAGGAATCCTGTAATAATTTACCTCATGATGGGCACGTCAAGATTGTCTCCAGCTGCAATGAGCGGAAGATCAGCATCTTCATTCAACATCGCAAAAGACACTAAAATAGAATCCAGATGACTACGATGCAGAGGCAAATAAATTAAAGGGACACCAGCCTGAGCATAGCAATACAAAAAATATATGTCAATTTCAAGTGACAAACAAACAAAAAATATCCGAAAATGGAAAAAATTGAGCTACCTCTTTAGCTCGCTTTATAGCTTCGATTTGACCACTGTTGAGTTGAAGGGAAACCAATACCCGTGAAATAAACTTATAAAACCACCACATTACGAATCTGTGAAAATGCATTTAAAAAATAAGCTGCTTTAGGTACGCCCATCATCATATCAATACACAACGACATTCAGATTCTTACTTGATAGCGGGTGTGTAAATCTTGGCGCTCATATTCGAAAGCAGTTTGAGAACTTGACGCAAGTGTTGCTTAATTTCGGAAGGATACGCTTCTGTGGGAAGACCATTATCTAATGGAAGAAAAAACAGAAAAGCCATCCTCCATTGAGCATAGTACTATACAGAGTGTTCCTGAAAAGTCTAAGTCAAATTTTAGCCACAGATGTTACTCATCAAAACAAAGCAAACAACAAGTCCATATAAACACATGGGTCAGAAAATGCATACTCATTTGCATACCTACAGTGATTATGAGACCATAGGCGAAGATACAGAACATGACTTCACCCAGTGCTATCTCGAAATAGACGCATTGCTTGGCCCATGTATACATGGGTTGTTTGCTTTGTTTTGATGCGCAGCACCTGTGGTTACAATCTGAATAGATCTTTCAAAAACATCCTGTATTGCAAAAAAATAAATAAATACATAATAATTATTATCATTAGCATTTAACCTTTCATTTTGGTATCCACAACTCGTTCGATAGCTTTCAACACCCTAACAAAAATAAAGCACTGTTGTTGTAAGTGGTTTTTTTTTTTAGCGTTTAACAATTCAAAAATTTAGCGTTTGACAAACACCCTTACTGTTCATCATGCAGCACCGACTTGGTGATGTCTGGATTACCGACGATTTTCGTTTTGAATACATGAACGAAGTAAGCAAATTTCCTCACCAAGAAATTATTATCTCTATAAGAAATATAAATTGCAAAATTGCACATTATATTTAAAGTTAACATAAAACTACTATACGATTTTGTAAAAAAAAAAAAAAATAATAACCTACTCATTCATTGCGGTAACTGAAATAAGATTATTCGTTCCTAAAACTTGAATTACCTCTTCAACAAGAGAATCCTGAAAATATTACCAAATCATAATTATAGTAGCGCTTTAAAATAAAATTTGTTTAAAAAAATTATTCAACCGATGCTCGTATGACATGTGACATGAATGAGTTCCAAAGGAACTGTATAACAGCATGCAAAACAATATTGTTTAATTAACAAACTGCAAGACACATCAGCAAATGATCAAGTTCCAAACACATTTGTACAGATGATTTCTAATTTATGTAATTGAACACTTGCCCGGAATAACGTTGCATGTAACAATTCATAGTTTTGAGTAAATGGCAAAAGAAGTATTCAGCAACACAATTGGTTGTCACCTATTAGGTGCCCAATTTCGAAGTGATATACTATGTATGTTTTAAGTAGGTATGAGTTTGTCTATTAACAGCACTAGCTAGGCCCATCTATGAGACACACTTTTCCATAATAATCTCAACATCCAATTTTTTTAACATACAGCATTATTCCGAGCAAGCCTTCAATTAATGTGGTCCACAATCCAATAAATCAATTTTACATGTTGAATTTTCCATATTATATTAAAGATAAAGATCGCACCTCTATTTTTTAACCATAAATTTAGTTTTAAAAAAAATATTTTGTACACTACGACATACAACAGTACATATATAATAATGTATGAACAAAAAATAAATAAATGGTAACATTTACCCTGCTGAACGGAAGACATTTATTGCAACATCTGCCCATATATGGTCTTCTACCTGTCATAGTCGGATGGACCAACGGATGTGATTTGAAATCGCCAACAAGCAAATTGTTTGGCTTTAAAAATAAACAAAAGATATTATAATTTCACATATATCAAGGACTACTTGTCCCCCTTGGACCTTGGAACAAACTGGATACACTCCGATCAACTGGGAGCTGCTTATAGCACTATTTGCTTGTACTTAGGTGATTGAGTTGGAAAGGATAGGTTAGGTTTATTAAAACAATAAAAACAATAAATTAAATAATAAACTTAATGAATCGGTATGTAACGATCTATGTTTTTGTTCGTTAAACTGACCTACTTCAACTCCATCACAAGCAAGCAGCACCTCAAGCAGCTCTTTCGTCTAATCAGAAATTACCATAAAACTGTAAAACAATCCACTTACAATGTGTAGTAAAGAAGAGTCTGCCCAGTCTCTCCTCGAGTTGGAATGAAATGAATTGGGCCCATTTCTGCGTCGAGTTTCTCGAGAAAGGCTGCTTTCGCCAGAAGGAACGATGTTGTCGAATCGTGTCCGGGCCAGGGATAGCAGTTGTCGGCGAGGTTGACTCTTGTCTTCCCATTTCGCGTAAACGTGCTGTAAATTGTGTAGCAAGTCAACCATCGTGTCCCTGAAAAACAAAAAAAAAATGAAAATGTGAATTGAAATCCTCATTTTACAAAATATCACCACAGAAGAGTATCTGTTCGACACATTGAACGACATCCTAGTTCCTTATTACAAGGTATTCTTTTGTTAATTTATATAACAACTAGTGAATAGCCGGTTAAAAATGACGGGAAAGTTTTTAGTTATTTATTCATTTAACTCATATTGCTTCACAATATTCGTTAGAGTTAGAGTATCGATTTCGGTACGAGTTTTGGCATTTTAACAAATGGTGGCGCAAGTAAAAAACAGTGACACTGCCACACAGTGGAAGTTTCTAGATCTAGAAGATTCTTGAAAGTTCTAGAATTCTTTATTTATACCAAGTTGCAAAAGAAAGAACCACGTGATGTTTCTTGTCCAATGGCTAAAACTGGTGAGGAGTAGTAGTAGTAGTAGTGGGAAAAGGAAGAAAGTCATGCTCTTTTATTAGTAGGATGCTTTTATTGGAATGTTTTGATTAAATTGACTCTGTGGTTGTTAGTAACAACTGACAAGAAACTCTTCCTTCCCATGACATTTATGTGACATTGACACTCATCAATCCCATCAAAATTTAATGAAAACAAAATGTTCCCTCCTGAGGACTGTGTCTACGTTTCAAATTTCAGCTTTTTGGCAAATCGGAAAGTGGGTCCCAAACATGGTAAAGATCACAGAATGGTAAATAAAGATGTTGAAGCTCGCACACAAGCACAACAGTCAAGCCAAGTTAAATATGAAAGGTACAAAAAATACGTAACCTAAAATCACTAGAATGCTATTAACTTCATAGGTAAAAAAAAAAAAAAACTTGTATATAATCAAATATATAAATAATGTATTACATCTGTTAATACAATTTTATAATGTATGCCTATTGTGATGCCAGGTTTTTCTGCATTTTTTTGAATGTCAAGGTTCACAATATTTTAAACACAAAAAAAAAGACAAGTTACCATTAAATTGAACCAAAAGTACAGTGAAATCAGGTTAGTATGATCACTTTGGGACCAGTGCTTTTATTAACAACAATAATGAATAACATTAAACAATGAATGAAAAATACATTATAAAGTCCTTTGGGATCAACGATAAGGAGTGATCCCATTATATATAACTATAATCAATCATTATGGTGCGATTATACCGATTCTACTATATTACAAAATATTGCAAAATACAGTGGAATCTGATGATTATAATCACGGATAATGTTATCAGTTGCTTATTGTTATCATAATCAGTCTGTTTAGCGTATTTTCATTCATTGTTTAATGCTATCAGCCAGTTATTGTTATCAAAAAGCACTGGTCCCAAAGTGATCGTAACCAGATTCTACTGTATTGAAAAACGAAAATCATGAAATGTTTAAAAATAAAGTTAAGCAATTGCATCTTTTGTTCAAGACCATGATTTTCTTGTCTTCTCTTACGAACCTTGATAAAAGTAAATATTTATTGCCACATATTATATCTTAAAAATAATGGTGAACAAGATGCATTTTTTCTCACACTCGCACACAATAAAAATTTACACATTGGCAAAAAAACGAATGCACCTACAACGGTACAGTTAATTTTCTTTACGGTATACTTCATTTCCATCCTTGATCAATCTTTCCTGGTTTAGTGGTTCATCACAATAAAATAAAATAAATAACTCTTTCCTTGTTAGTTGTGACAAGAATTTAAATTTTCCTTTATTTATCGTTACACAATCCGACTCTTGTTTTCACTTGATATTAAACTGATAATATAATAAAATACTGGCTAAAACATCCCTAACATGATTATTATTTTTTTAAAAAAATAACAATAATAATAAAAATAATAATAATTGAAAGAAAAAAGATATGAAAAAGTTATATATATATTTTTCATTATGTCCACGTCAAAAAAGTCTATACACTTGGATATACAGTAGTAGCACATACGTATGTAGACATAGTATTTTCATACATGATGCAAGGTATCAACAAATATCATCAACTACCAGATTGCTTAACAAAGTTTATCAGCAAATCATCACATTCAATTCACCCACACGAGTCATACGTTGAATCACTTGATCTCTATCTTTCATTTTGGCCTATACTTTTTCATGTACAGTATAGCATTAAGCAATATAGTTTGACACTAAACCTCTGATTTTCAACACATCATCAAAAATCGACGGCTTGCCCAGAATAACGCTGCATGAGCCAATTCGTAGGTTGGAGCAAATGGCAAAAGAAGTATTCAGCAACATATTGATTGTCATATATATTAATGTCGAAGTGCTATAGGTATGTTTCAGGTAGGTATGAATTTGTCTGTTGGCGGCACTAGCTATAGGCCCATGTATGAGACACGGTTTTCCAAAATAATCTCAATATTCAGTTTTTGGCACTTGCAACGTTATTCTGGGCAAGCCTTCAATTATACAGCATTCACATCCTTATACAGAATATTGATAGGAAAAAAAAAAGGTGTTCTTCACAACCGCCCCAAAGACTGAAGAACGGCGTGAGGACACCACATGTCTATGGGTATAGATACCAGTTTAGGTTACTTAAAGACAACCACCAAATTATTTCGAGACAGTCGTGAAGAACATCCAAAGAGAATTTAACATTTGAAACTTATGGTTGAAACATCCAAGAAACCAAGCCAAGGCTTGGGAGAGAAAACCAAAAAACATGAAATACCAACACTAAACCGAAAAAAAAGGTAATGAAATCGACACCATACTTGTACAGGGAACTGATTACTCACCTAAACTTGTAATGAATGATGATCAATGAGAAAATGACTATGCTCACTTCGAGCATTGTGGAACAATTCCAATCGCTTAGCGAGAAAAACATTTTTTCGCGATATACTTTATACGTATATCTACTTCAGCGTATATATACTTCCAAAACCTCGTTCGATTTTCAACTTGGTACCATGTAAAAACAGATTCCTACCAACCAAGCGTCTTGCACTGTTGTTCGATGCGAACGCATCGATGAAAACCGAACGAAATGTGTTCAACCAGGAAACCAAAATCGAGATACCATCTGTTGCGCACCAATACAATGCACAGGTAAATGTGGAGCTTTATAATCTGTCCATTGTGTTGTTTTTTTAAGCATTTTGACTGCTTTAAAAAAATGTGTACAACGTCTATGTCTAATGGCAATCGCACAACATTGGATTGTTGAATGACGTCTATTTTAAACATCGAGATTGTGAATGCGGTGAAACTTCTCTAAAACGACCACTCGTGGTTCCATGAAAAAGTGATTCTTCAGAGAGGTGGCCCTGAATGGGGGGGGGGGGGAGAACAGTTAAACCAAATAATAAGTAGTTAAATGTGGTTAAACCAAACAACCAAAATTCGTTCCGGATCAAACCGATATTGGGAAGTGGTCCTTTAGAGAAGTTGCACTTTATATGTGATTGATATTGACTTACAAAATCTTTATGTAATTACATTATCTAAATAAGTCATCTGAATGACTCATTTTCATGCAAAAAATAGAAAAACAAACACAATAGCGAAACCATCATTAGCGAAGACCAAAAGTGAGAATCTTGTTTTGTCAAGCGTGTTAAGTTTTTGGTCCTACTACCCTACGCTACTACAGGTTACCAAAGTAATGTGTTGAAGAAATTAAAACTTTTAGTGTTCTGTTATTTTACTCAACACAACTAATTTAACTATCACATAAAATTTTAAATTTAAAAGAAATAAACATGCACATTTCGCATCCAGCTGGTAACAAATCGTCACCAGGAAAATAATACAACTAGTTTTGTCTGTGCTCGGCGTAACATACGACATCATCTTATTGTTAGAATTCTATAGGGTAGATATCATTGTTTAACAGCACATTGCTATGGTACACCCCCGTGGATTTATAATTTGTAAAATATCTAAGCCTTTTATAGAGATTTTGGATACAAATTTTATACCGAGATTTTGTCTTGACATGGTCAATTTCGACTAAACAGTGAAACCATTTTCGTCAACTAAATCTTTTTTTTGCATTTTAACTTTTGGTTCAGATGCCTCGGAGACCTGCAATTACCATACGGGTGATTCACAATGATTCACTACATTTTTAGCTTCAACTTTTTTTATTACCGTATTATGTTTTTCACTGTCAGTTAAAAAAAATATAAACATGTGGTGTAACTAAACATGTTGTTGATCAACAACCATAAGCAATTATCGATTAATGCAATGCAAACAACTTAGCTTTGACCTGCGAAGTCAAATAAAAGAAGGTTATTTTGAGAGTTAGTTGTCCTAACTTAGTTTCTATGAGTTTAGATACCAGCTCAGGTTAGTATTAAACAAAAAATACCACTATCTGTACCATACCAATAAACACTAGTTTAGGTTAGTTGAAACAAGAAGTCAAGAACAATGCGCCACAAGTGGGGTAGGTAGTTCACCCCAAACTACTCAAAAAACGAGTTGCACTCGTTCATATCAACGTTTATGAAAATTCTTGTTATGTTATGGTTTTTCAAATGTCAATGTCATGCATAACATGACGAAACGAGCTTTAGTGGTTCATCACATAAACCAATTTCTAATCCCAATCCTATAAAAAAAAAAGTACAATAATCCATTCTTACTCGGTATAAATAAGAGATATCAAATGTCTGGCATTACCAAAGACTGCTAGAAATATTAAAAGTTCTCAGAATAATATCATCTTTATGATTCATACATATTATAAATCGCAATAACACTTCATCAACTAACAAACACTGGATTTAGTGGCAGTGAATTAATAATGTTGATAATAATTACAAAAACCTATAATTTCTATTGCAATCCTTAACGACATACATGTGATTAATGAACATTTTTCCTACTTCTATGAACTACAATTTCAACTTTCCTGGCAGCTTTTCCCGCTTCAGGAGAATACAACAGGAAAACATGGAATCATAGCAAGAACAAGAGTATAGTAGATGAAGAAAATAATGAATCATTGACCAATACCACCTGTGTGGAAATGCTACAGCATCCGCATAATAATTTATATATATATATAAAATGCAAACAATGTGCGAAGCATAATAACACTGTTATTATACGCAATATAATGTTTACGTTATTCTGAAAAATGAGGAATATGATCGCCAGTAAACAAAATGATGTTTTTAAATGATTTTCCTATATGGGCTTTTCATCTGAAACAAACTCATCTATTAAGTACCAGTATAAGGTATAGTATAAAAATATAAATATGCATAAAAAATGATAAAATTCTATTAGAATGTTTAATATTAAGAGGTAAAAGTATTCAATAAAAATGAATTAATATAATAAGCAAATAAATAAATTTAGAAAAGTACAGTATTATTTAGTGCTAGCTATGGTCAGATGACGTCTTAACTACTGGAATGTACACAACAATGACGTCACCTAACCTCACCGCGCACATATTTAAACCTTTTAAGAGCAATGACATGATGACCTGCTATCTTGGCATACTTTTCCCAAGAATTATCATCATACCAAAATAATATAGTGATAAATATATGGCCAAACATGCACTTTAGATCCTCTAACTATGGCAGCATTGAAAGCGAGATAGTTCAGTAGATGGGTTGAATGTCCGGGTTAGGTTAGAGAAATGCAAACAAAATCATATGAAACATGTTTAATTGATTAATCAAATGACCTAATCCGGCCATTTGAGCACTCAAAGTGCATGTTTATCAATATATGCATGAATCAAGTAAATGGATACTTCGTCAAGCTATTTAAAATACAAGTGCTTTTACTGTACACAACTGCACAATACTATGCTCACAATACAACTTCGCTTAAACTCAAATGTCACGTTGAGCTTGGTATAAATTAAATACTGACCTTTGAAATAAACTCGAGATGAAATAAAAGTGCTAACTTTTATACATATAAAACCATAATTATAATAAACGGAATGCTAAAACGCTGGGAAAGCACATGTGAAACAGGAAAAACTGACAACCGTCAACGTGTGTCATCATCGTGTGCGAAATCTGAATGAAACTGAGTGTTGCCAAATCCAAAACCTGGAATCGCATTGGTCAGATCAAGAACCGCTAAAAATTTGCATATTTTAGAATGAAAAATGGTTATTCTAAAGGATCAAGTTTTTGTAAACAAAACAAATGGTGTTTGTTACTTATCTATTAACTTCATCATCTACTGCAAATTGACAAAAAGCTTAAATTTTCACATTTTAGTACTACTAGCGGCATCTAGTGATGTGACAGCTATAGCTTATTTTTAACCTTTGCAAATCAGGCTGTTTCTAGCTTGTAAACTAATGTCATTTACTAGGAAACAGCGAGATACGTAAGGAATCAACATTTCTGAATCTATCACTAGGTGGCGCCAGTATTATTAAATTAACTTTGTACCACCTGTACATTGTACACCACATTTCAAATTTCAGCCATCGTTCATTCGCGAAATCGCATATACTGAAATTGTTTAAATTTAAAAATTGAAGTGTCACTTCAGTCTCTTGTGCACAAAACTGTATTAACAGTGAAATTTTCTCATACACATCTGGGTTCAAATTTGTATCTCGTAATTAGGAAAATCCCATATCATATACATTGGCAGGTATAACTCGGAAGACTTTCTAGATAATAATGTAAAATACATCCCATGTATCAAGTGAAATCCTGTAAAGAACTTGAAGATGTCAAGGAATTCCTATAAATTATTTGAATGCTAAAAAAAATATGTAGATATTTACACATATACTTTAATTTACTCGTGTATGTAGATATTTGTGGAAAGAAATTATAGATTCGGACTGAACCGACTTCCGTTAAGGTACAGCATTTGGCCGTCACGTGAACGTTTTTTTATTAAATCGAAAAATTCCGGAACGATGATGAGATTGGAGTGAAAGCAATGGAAAAAAAAGGGTTTTGTGGTACAGGAGTACCTCGAGAAAATCTGCCCCCGTGGTGTCAGACCCCAAACTGAACTCGCACGGAACGAGTGGGAATACAAAAAACTAAAATATAAAACAAATAAAAAAACTAAATTATAAAATTATACTAAATACCAAATTAAAAATCCTAAGTTTTCCGTCTTTGTAAATTAATTTTTCTCTGTCTGTCTGTTTGTGCGGTCGTCACCTAAAATCAAATACTGTATTATTCATATATCGATTTCCACGAAACTTACATCAATAGGTTACATGACATAATTTTGAATAGGAAGAGAAAATATCGGTTTTGTGACTTGCAAATGTGAAGAAATTATATAAACGGTAATTCGCGAATACAACAAGTCACAACCGTTGAACAAGTTCACTGATACAATTAATACTCGTGACACGTAATAGTTCTGTTTGTCAAATTTTAGTCAGTCTTCGTTGAGTTTCATAGTTGAATTTGTGTTTGTTTTTTTCTATAATGACAAAACACAAAATAAATCCTTTGGTTAAATATTAATCGGAAACTTAGATCATATACAATTCGTGGATTATGTTAAGAAATAAACACAGAATGATGTTCAGGCTATATATACGATATATGCGATTTAATATTCGCGGGTTTACACTAAAAGGCCTGCAATTTCAAATTCATAAATCTCCATACACTACAAAGTTGATTATTCCAATGAGATCAAACCTATTTCGGATATAAAAAATTTTGGATAATCCGGAATTTCAATGTATGGTTTGGCATTAAAAAAAACCAACAACGTTGAACATTTAATGAACAATGTGCATTCACAGAATTAACGTTACAATCATTTGTTTGATAAATTATTCATAGTTATCTATAACGTCAATAATTTTTCCATAATATATCGATTTTTATATTGAAATATTTCACCTAATTCGGATAAACCGGAATTTCGGATTTTTTAATCTAAACAAAGAGAATAATTTTTGAACACCGTATCTTTTTTGGAATGCGAAAAATTCCTCTGCAGGCTGTATATAGTAGTGAAAACAAATCTTCGTCAAAAAACAGATATATGTTTTTTTTTTGTGTGTACCTTACATTTTAACACCTGATTTCCCTTTTTAACCTTTCCTCGCCACACATTCGTTGTCGTCAAACGTGTTCCCTAACACGTCCGCGCCTATCTTCACACCGGACAACAAACGCGGAGGATGTTGCATCGCGAGATTCTATTTATGGCAACTCCTCCTCCTTCTCTTCCTATTCGCATCTCTCCTGTCACCAGGTCGTCATCATCACTTTTTTTCCTCGTTCTCTCTCGATATGGTTCATCTTCCCTATATTTGGTGCGAGACACTAAAATTCTACTCTCCTCTTTTGCTGTCAACTTTCTTCCACACTTCTCGTTGGGAAAGAGAAACGAGTGACTAGAAAAGCATCGGGTTTCCCATCGAAAACCTTGAGGCGAGGGCGGGGCGTATAAAAAAATATATATATTTATATATATATAAAAAGTGTGATAGAAAGAGAAAGAGGATCGAGGCCATCCTCTCAGTAGTGGTACTCGTTGTCGGAGGTTCAGAAGCGCGTGCCTCATCCTACCGGAAGACATCACTGGCACGCGTCTCTCTGTTGGGCCATTGACTTCAATTGAAGTTTGTCTCTCGAATCTGTTGACAAAACGTTTACAGTAGCGGTGTGATATTATTTTGTGTGTGTTTTTTTGTGGTACACAGTGCAAGTGATAGTTATTATACTTTTAGTTTTCCTTTTTGTAAAAAAAAACCATCGTCCATGGCTTTTGCAGTTCAGCTTCTGTTGCTGTTGCTGCTGGCCGGGACGTGGGGACAAGCGGTGTTAGTGGGCAGTGGAACAAGTAGTAGTAGTAGTAGTATTATTACTGCTACTATCGCTACTATTAATGACCAACAACCGACAATAGCACCATCATCAACTTTGAGGCCAACTCGAGACGACGAAGAAGGCCGGTTAGGCAATGCTCTAGCCGCACTCGACCTTTCCATTGCCGAAGGTGGTGCTTTGACCGCTGGAGACCCGGACAATTCGCTGCCACCCATTGAAGAGGCGAATCTCAAATACAGAAACACCACCATCGCAGTGGTGCCGACTTCTTTGGAGAATGTCGTCGCGATTCGTCCACCGCCGAAACGTCGGACTAGCGAGGGTCAGATTCGACTCGTGGGTGGCAGAAGCACGGCCGAAGGAAACGTGGAGATATTTCATATGGGTAAATGGGGAAGTGTGTGCGATGATGAATGGGATGTGAGAGAAGCGCACGTGGTGTGTAGACAGCTGGGATTTGCCAAAGCCAACGCAGCGACGGACAATTCGCAATATGGACTTGGAAGAAGTAAGTTTACAAAAAAATATTTCCTAACTGTTTTTTTTTTCACCTTATATAGACAGTTGTTTTATTATAATGTCCATAAATGGTCAATTGTCATTGTAGGCTGCACTAAATCGTAAAGGGTTCGATGTTGTAAACGTTGGCTCTGCGACAGTTGACGTTTAAGATAGTTTGTTAAAAAAAAATTATGTCTAACATTGATTACAAGTTATATCAATAATATATATTCATAAACAATATAATGACAGACCACACTTTTTACACCTTCAGTATTGTTTCTAGCTAAGTTACTTTACCACTTCATGATTTTCTAGAAAATGACACCATGAGAATCCCCTTGTACTCTGTGGAGGAGTTTCTCCCCAGAAAAACGAGCTCTCCTGAACAATTTCCAAACAAATGGGTGGCTTATCATTATATTGTCCAAATCCCTTCGATTTAAATTCTGTTTTCAAACAGATTGAACGTAGAGTATAAAATAAAATCGATTATAATCATCAAACCAATAAACGGTACGTGTGGGTTAGTTTTTGAAAACGCATGATGAGCACCAGAAATCGGTTATGTAGAATTAATTACGTAACCGCAAAACGACGCTTTTATTTTGTGAATTTCTTTAATCTGGCATAAAAGTAGAATATAAAGTTCACGAGTGTCCAGCCCTTCTCGTTTGGGACGCTAATGATAAGATCATTTCTATTACTTGACATCTTGTTAATTGAACTGAACTAATCTTATCATGGGTATAAATCCCGAGTAGGTTAGTAAAAAACGGAAAATAAAAGCAACAAGGGCAGCTAACCCATAAGTAAAAATCGCGTTTTTGAAGTAGCATCACGTACAATTGCCTAGAGTTCTTCACTGCTTTGTTTTTAAAAGAAAATAGTTTATTCTCTTATTATCTAAAAGCGTATATGATCCATCTCATTTTTTACTACTTCTTACCTAATAAAGATATGTAATTTAAAATCGAAAACCGTTGTTTAAAAATTGAACGGCTCCGGACAATATAATGATAAGCCACTCTTCTTTTTTTTTTTTTTTTTTTTTTAAATATGACATTTTTACATCAAACTGTCTCTCGGTACTGTTTCTAGCTTGTCACTTTACCACTTCCTGGATTTTTCCAGAAAATGGTACCATAATATAGAAAATCACCTTGTTGCTAATTATTGATCTTCTACGGAGTTTCTCACCAGAAAAAAACGGCTCTCCTGCACAATTTTTTAATAAATGTGGCTTATCATAGTATTGCCCCAAGCGCTTTATTTTTTTATTCTTTGGTTGAAATGTAATCGAAACAGCTGTCAATCATTATAATTATTGTTGACAAGCCGTAGTAATTCCTCGTGTATTAATAGCTGGAAAGATTCCATCCGTTGATGTTCTTTTTTTTTTTTTTTTTTTTGTTTTTCGTAGTAGGTACAAAGTATACTTCACATTAAGTTTTCAAAATTTCTCGATTCAATCACGTAATTATCAAACGTTAGTATTATACAGTGGAATACGTATAAAATTATAATATTTTAATGACAATAATTAAATATAGTTGACTATGTTCAAAACACATATAAATAAAATTATACATGAAAACGATTTCACAATTAATAATAATAAAATTATATACCGGTACTGTATATGTTAATGTTTTAATGTAGCCTTAATATCTGTATGTAGCCTTATGATCCAATCCTGATTAGCCTTAATATCAAAACCTCGGTACCTTAATTACGATCATCTAACCTAAAACACACTCAAAGGTGTGTACCAGATTACACAGAGAAAAAACTATTTTATCTTACTTTACATACAACATTACGACAATGGCATTCAGTACTTCTGTGCAATACTTATATATGCTTCAATGCATACAATGTCCATTAAATAAATCCAAGCCGTGTCCAAAACAGTGACCAAAGAATATCGCAATACTGTAGTGTTGTGTATTGTTGTTAGTAAGCTTTAATGTAGTCAACTTAAAATAAAACATGCGTGATGATGTGTATATATTACTAAAAGTATACTATGAAATATTACATATGTGTATATAAATAAAAATTTCATTATCAAGTAAAACAGAATTCAGCGAAAAGAAACGCGTTTTCCTTTTCATTCGACTCCTTTACATCACGCCTACCTTGCACACATGACATTCATTATGATGATGGCAACACCACGAATATCATTATTTCAACTTTGACATACATATTCATCAACCTTTACACGTTACTTTTACTTAAGCCGTAATGAAAAATAAAATTCATATTTTTTTTTTTTTGAAAAAAAGTGAAACGAGTGATATAACACTCTCACTTCAACCCATTAAAAGATCTTTTAAAAATAAATAAATAAAAATCCGTATGAATAAAAGAAGCTCTTACATCACAACACGCAGCGTAAACGGAATGTCACGATTGTAAAAACCAGGTTTAAAAATAATGAAAAATAAATTTTTTTATTAATCAAAGCCTATCGAGTGTAATGAGGAAGGAAAAGAAGAATGATTTTTACGCGAGACAAAACTAAAATAATAATAACACACCTGAGTGATAGGTCATCATCGTCGTTCATTCCGTTCCAGATAGGTTAACATTGTTGTAATTGACGTTATGCTTTTATTTTTCCCCATTTGGTCCTTTTGTCCTGTCGAAAAGAGAGAGAGTCATTGTCACTCATTGGAATGCGTAAAAGGGAAATTATGCAATGTTTCCATCCTCTTAAACATACTTCGAAATAAGTATGAAACGTTAAGTAACCAAGTTGTCCTTTTCAACTGTCCTCTAAAAAAAAACAAACAACAACGTAGGTGGACATTCATCATTGCAGGTCGGCAATAGTTTCCCAATGGACGACGACAAGGACAATGATTAAGATTATCGTCTACTATAAGCCACTAATGACTTCCTGGTATTTGTATGTAGATCGTTGTCCTGTAATCTTTGGTGGTTATAATTAAACCAAAGACTACTAATAAGTCACCGGTTCCTTCCCTGAACCAGTCTAGGGAGCAGAACGTGATCCTAAATCGAACGTGGTGACCATACACTCCGATGGTTATTCGTAACATCAACTATTTTATTTCACCCTGTATGGAGTATACTCACTTGTACGATATGAATGTACAGTATATATTATCGGCAATGTACAGAATCTTTAGTCGGTATGCCCCTTAAACTCCAACTACTTACCTACCACTACATAAAATCTAGTCATTCTATAGAATGCGTAACTTTTTTTTGGCAAAGTGTGAAATAACAACTTGTATATAACTGTTTAGTAGGTTATTTAAAATTATGTTAGGTTAGTTCACGTTTTCTCTAAAAAAAAATTTAATTTCAAATCTAAGCCTACCCTAACCTACATTTTTGCTTAACGAAACGGTAACATATTGATAATATGTTACCATATGTTAGGCTCCGGACAATTATAATGATAAGCCCACTATTTCCAAAACAAATGAGATCTTTACATCAAACTTTCCCTCAGTACTGTTTCTAGTTTGTTTTTCCTGGATTTTCCATAAAATAGCAGCATCATATGAGCAGAATCGTGTTGTTGCTCAGTATGGTACTCTATGGAGTTTCTCACCAGAAAAACGGTTCTCTTAAAAAAAAAAAAATTTAAATGTGGCTTATCATTATATTGCACTAGGCTCTTCGTGTATACTTAGTAATGAAATATATGCAAGCTTAATTATGTATTCGTGGGACTTAGAAGTTATAGTGGCATAGGGACGAACTGTATATACTACTGTATATATCGGTATAATTTCATAGGAAGTAGACAATGATTAAATTCTGTCCCAATCTAACCTTGACTCGATACCTGCTAAACCCTGACTAACAATTGTTGATTGGTCATCTCGTCTCGTTTAAATTGAAGTTACATTGAGACAAAGTGTATTTATACAATAACCTGAACAATGAAATGAG
Source organism: Cryptops parisi (assembly GCA_034695005.1). Taxonomy (NCBI): domain Eukaryota; kingdom Metazoa; phylum Arthropoda; class Chilopoda; order Scolopendromorpha; family Cryptopidae; genus Cryptops; species Cryptops parisi. Next base: position 10,374 of record JAQIWH010001189.1, on the reverse strand, counting down.
TACAGAACACATTAGTTTTGTGAAACGAATCGTCACAAGTTGACTTTTAGGTCCGTAGCAAACTAAGCGATCCGTTGCATGGCGACTGATCGCCATGGGGGTGTTTCTATGTTTTTTAATGGCTAGTCCCAAAAAATAAAGATCTAGAATTCAACATCTTCTTCATTTTTGGAACTGTCCATTAAAAAAAACATAGGAACACCCCCATGGCGATCAGTCGCCATGCGACGGATCGCTTAGTTTGCTACGGACCTTAGGCCACCAATAAAGTTCGTGCGAATTCATCAAGGTTAACATTGAAAAAAAATGCACAAGTTTATTTGGTTACCTGATATTTATGGATGTACAGTATCATTATAAGTATACACATACACGAAGTCCTCGATTTATACGAGTTCTTTATAAGCGATTTCACTAATAAGCGACGAGAAATACCCTGCCAGATTCTGTATATGCGAGAAAAATTCCTTATTTTGCCGTTTTCAGCGTTGATGCACAAGTGACGGAACGCTCCTACATTTACCCAGTTTTGCGATTTCGATATATGCAATTTTCGGAATTAAGCAAAACGTTTTCTTGAACATTGTTTAAACGTCAAGCAACAATCGACACCTGATATTTCAAATGACCATTGTCAACAAATTCCAATACTTGACTAACTTGAGGTTACAGATACTGTGACAGACTGATTCCACTTTGAATTTATCATTGTCGTACCACCCTAGGTGCGAGTTTTCCGTATTCAACAAAGTGCATTGACAACTTCCAATTAGCATGGGTTATTTTTAAATGGGAATGCGGTTGTTTTTTATTCTTTTACGATCCAAGTGTCATTTACACCAAGTTTGTTTTCCAAGTGTACGGGGTGGGGTTGTATTTCTGTGAAAAGTGATTCGCCGCCTTTAAAACTTACACCGGAAATAAAAATCACCGTAAGTGTTTAAATTCGGTGTGCTTTGCTCACATTTGACGCATTTGGCTGCTCCTCGTGCCTTGTTCATATATACTACGAAAAAGTAAAATATAAATCAACCTTTAAAAAACCTTTTTCTGGCAAACCTTGATTCGCTTTAAAAGTGTCACCGATTTTAGGACGATTCCTACAAATACTATAAACAACCACAACTATTGAATAACAACGCGCTGTTACGCAATTCCCGGAAATGGTATCTCGTGTATACCGAGAATACAATAACACTTGAATAAAAACTCTTCCCCATTATGTACATACAGTATATAGTTTTTTCCATTACACAAGTTATAGTTGCAACCTTTGACAACTATGATTAATGCAATAGATATTCAGCATTTACGATGGTTAAAACCAATTTGATGTCACTTTTTTCTCATCCAAATGCACTAGGAAGTGGTTACGAGTTGAGAAGAGGACGAAAAAAAAATTAGCATAACAATTTCGAGTTGCAAAACAGATCATGTAAATACATTGCCCATAATGTCTTTTGCAGTTGACATGCTTGGGAATGTCATTCTTTCAACCGGTCAAGGTCTGACACATTCAGATCCGGATGGTGCCCATGTAATACCTATTTTCGGACTTGGGACAAAAAAGAAAAAATCTTTTACGCGTGTTCCATCCACATGTAATAAATCTCTCCATAATTGTGTACTATTAATCTTTTTATTTTTTTCAATTATAAAAATTTTTCTCGAGTTCTTGGGTTATGTACTGTAGGTGACCCATATAACAATAATAATGTTTTGTAAACGGTTTCTATTTTAACAAATTTTTACTTTTGTTAATAGTCTTAACCTTTTGTTGATGTAACGCAATTTTGAATTGCTCTTCGGTCAACAGTTTAATTGTAATCAACTTTTGATTAATTGTAATTTAGTTGCTAGAGTTATGAACTAGCTTGAACTTAATGGTCATGTCCATGTGTATAATTCAATTTAAATGAATTCAATTATCAATTATTATGAAATCGTTATTAAAAATAAAGAATGAGAAGAATGTGGACTTGTGGGTGAGGTACACCGAAAGTCAGAATTGGTACCGACAACGCAATTGATGACAAAGAAAGAACGATGTGAAAGAAGAACTGTTGAAACCAAAATGTGACTTGCTGTGTAATGTCTATAGTAATTTAACAATGACGTAACAATGATAGTAACGTTATGCCAATGTCATTAGTAGCGCCACAGTTATAATACAGTCATTTACTTACATCATGTCACAGAAAAACAGTGATTTCACTGATTTAAATCTAAACTCCGTTCAAAGTTAGGTAAAGACAGTATGCAAAGGTTTTTCCTTCTTGTTTCAGCTATATGCTGTTTGAATGTTCATTGATACATTACATGAAGTCATCGAATTATGCGATTTTCTGTTATAACTTGATGATTGCCCTGGCGTAACATGCACCACCTAGCGACGGCATGTGTTAGCTCTGTAAACATACGTATGCTTCCCGCGGATATCATTGTTTGCCGCTATAGTAAACCTGCGTGAATTTTTGATGTTTTCCATTTTCGATATAGATTCCCATATTTTTTTATTGAATTTTTCGATTTTCAGTATTTTTTCGATTTTTGATATTTTTATTGATTTTTGATATTTTTTAAAATTATCGATATTTTTTTCGATTTTCAATATTTTCGTTTTTCAATAATTTCGATTTCCCGTATGTGATCTCGTGGATTTCATTGTTTACCCTGGTTGCTATAGTAAACCTGCGTAGATTTAGAAGGTGGGGTCTACGTTAGAGAAATATATATATATAAAGAAAAGATAATGAAGGTTACAATAAAGTTCTTTGAAGTGGATCTTCTTAAAACATAAGAAACTAAGTCAAAAAACTTGTTTGAAAAAAAAAAAACATGATATACGTATGATTTGTCCATAGAGTTGCATGCTGTTCCGATTGAGTCACAGCTCTCAATTAGTGAGATAAACGACTTTCTCTAATTGGTCCATCAATATAGTTTTTAATCTACGTCTAGCTAGACGTAGATGCATGACTTGGTGGCCTCATTTCATGCATTAACTCAGAAACTGTAAAAATTGAGTTAGTTCACTATGGTTTTACATGATCCAGTTGAATCTATTAACGATGAACATTTTTAAATGAGTGGCAAGAGGATCATGACACAAGGTTTTAAAAATGAAGAGAAGTGACTTTCTTTCCCCATTTTTCTTTAAGAACGAGTATGGATGGACAATATGTACTGTTACGGTGACGAAAAGAACCTCACTTCTTGTCAATTCGATGGTTGGGGGCTCCACGATTGCACTCCGCGTGAAGCTGCTGGGGTGGTTTGCTTCGATCCAAGAGCCACGACAACCATTGAACCAACCACGACCGAAGAACCAACTCCAGAACAACTGATGCGAGATGCTCCAGGTCCCAAGATTTCCATTCGAGTCAGTGATCATTGGCACCCATTTTCTTATTGTGTTGACTTTAAAGATATACCTTGCTGATCAATCCCACTCTAAACCGCTTTCTGATTTCAGGATGTCATGACTGCACCGATGCAAGTCCGACTTATGGGTGGACGTCTTCGCGAAGAAGGGCGAGTAGAGATACGATTTGGAGAAAGCCAATGGGGACTCGTCTGCGGAGATGGTTGGGGTATGCTAGAAGCAGCTGTCGTATGCAGAATGCTCGGACTCGGTTTTGCGCAAGCTCCGGTCCAAGTAAGATTCTTTGTGTTTTTTACAGCATTTCAGCAAGAGTAATTATGTTTTTTACAGCGTTTCAGTGTGTTTCAAAATTGGTCGTCGTCTGTCTTTTCAGAGTAATTTTTTTGGTGGCCAGCACCTTGGCATGTCACTTAGTGGAGTGCAATGTACTGGTAGGGAGGTGAGTCTAGCGGACTGTCTTCACGACCATGTTGGTTGGGTCTACTGTCCCAGTCGGTCACAAAACATTGCTGGAGTGATCTGCACCGAAAGTATGATTTCATTTTTGCAAACTAAATCGTTTATTCGCAAAAAAAAAACTATCAATCAACACAATGTGAATTGGTTTTTTTGTTTCATGTAGTTGCACCTGATCTGGTTCTGGATTACATGGAAATACAGAGATCTGCGTATTTAGAAGACCGACAGCTATTCTTTCTTCAATGTGCCATGGAAGAGAACTGTTTAGCAAGAACTGCCTACAGACACGACCGAAGTGTTTATGGTAACCGTTTAACGACAAAAAAATACAAGAAAACCTCGATCTATGCGAGTTCCGTGTATTCGTTTTGTTTTCTATTATTTAAAGTAAAAAATCTTGATAATTGGTATAGATTAAAAAATTCCTTGTTTATCCGATTTTATGAGTGGTACACGACTGCATGGATGCTTCTGCACCTGCCTCTTTTTCTTCCACAACTTTATGCCCAGTATGTTTTTCATTTTATGAAAAACTTAGATTTATGCGATATTTTTCGAGGTTTTCACATAAATCGTATAAATCGTGGTCTATCTGCAATCATTGACTTCTGTTACTAAATCTCTTCTGGTTCTAGGTTGGCAGTTGGATGTCCGAAGACTACTACGTTTCACTGCAAGGTCGCACAATATGGGCACAGCAGATTTTAGGCCCGTTATTCCCAAACATTTATGGGAATGGCATCTATGCCATATGTAAGTTGATATTCCATTACATTTTCTATACAATTTTTACAACACATTGTCCAATAAAAGGATTTACAGGTCATCTTGCTAGTTAATTAATCATAAACTTTCAAGCAGACCTGCCTTTTTTTCTTCCATTTACTAAAACAAGACTATAGCGTAGTTGATAACACGGTTACGTAGAAAGCCATATAATTTTATATGACCATCAAAAAAAGAAAATAAGGTTTAGTTTCATCACAAGTTCCATAAAATTTTAATGTTTTAGCATAGAAAACGTATGCGAAAATTATTGTTTCGTAGCATTAAGGAGAATAATAAGGAAGCTTAAAGTATTGGGTGGGTCCGAGCTCTAACAAAGAACTTACACTTTTATTTTTATTTCTTTTAACGCAGGCATTACCATAGCATGGAAGTGTTTGCACACTTTGATGTTCTAGATGGTCAAGGCAATAAAGTGGCGGAAGGACACAAAGCCAGCTTTTGCCTCGAAGACAACCAATGTCAACCAGGCATTAGGCCCAAATACGTGTGCGCCAACTATGGTGACCAAGGGATATCTGTGGGATGCACGGATACTTATTTACATAATGTCGATTGTCAGTGGATCGACATAACCGATGTTACGCCTGGGTATTATTTTCTCAAGGTGAGAGAAAAGAGAAATGGAACAAAATATATTTTTGTATAACAATTCGTGTTGTAAACATTTTCGAAAAAATGCTTACAGATATCCATCAATCCGGAATTCAAAATCCCCGAAATGAGTTACGAAAATAACGCCGCCATGTGTAATCTCTTCTACAATTCGGTAGGAGTCCACGTTTGGAACTGCACGTTAATGAGACCATGACCAACATAAAACTACTAGTTGGTACCATATCTACTATTCCATCCACTTTTTTATTTCACTAGCTTTTGTTTGATTCTATGTCAAAGTCTGAGCCACGAGGCGTAAAAATGGGGATGCAACTTATCACACTGCCTAATCCGCAAATTAGAGATGATAAACAAAATAAATTTCATTTTATTATTATTATTATTATTATTATTATTATTATTATAATATATATATTTTTTCGATATTCCACTTTGCGATATATTTCAAGGTAAAAGGAAAAACAATTTTCATTCTTTTTTCCTGTCTATTCCGTGTTCTAATTTTATTGCTATATATATATTTAAGAAATCAAATTTTGATCTCGTGCCACTGCCATATTAAAATTATTTCACCAATTCTCGTTACAACACTACTGTATATATTGTATGAACAGACGTTACTTTCGTAAACCGACCGCAATGTATATAATTGTATTATACTTAGTTATTAACCAGCAATAAAAGCAATTACTTACTTGTTATATACACATTTTTTTAAAATCCCTTCGTCACTTTATAGCCTACCCTGTATATATGTTCGTTGCAAAGATGCTTCGGACGTAATCCAGTCTTTCAAAACCAAAATATCTTCATTTATGGATATCATGTCGTACTACATATCCAGCATTAATCAACACTGAAAACAAAGAAGAAAATTATAATCAATCATTAAACTACAGGGTGTCCAAAATCTTTACAACTGTAAACGCAAAATACATGAAAGTTGTAAAGATACTTTTCGGACACCCTGTATAGCTAGCTAATTGGAATTCAGCAAATCACAGAAACTGTGGTTGTACAATACTATCATCATTTTATTAGACATGCAATACGATATATAAGATATTACATATATCCTATTGCAATATGTATGACATATAAATATATATATATAAGAAATTCCTATTATATCATAGGAAAAACAACCCAACAATCTATTTTCACATATATAAATCCACTTGTAAAAAGTAAATACTGATTTCCGGTTTTTGTTTTGTTTTGTTTTTTTTGTTGTTGGATATTGCTGTACAGGGTGATTCTAAAAAAAAAATCTAATGTTTTCAAAGATGTCAAAAAATGTTTTGTATTTTTCACAAATATACAGGTTAAACTTTTTTATACAAATACATTAAAAATACGATAATGTATCAAAGGTTGTATACTGTAGCATAAAGGTTGTAAATCATTCACTACATCAACTATTTGCATACTATATATTAAATACTAACTAGATTCATAATAACACGCGCCTTTGGCATTCACCTTCACTTGCTGGCCGAAAAAAAAATTAATACTGACCATTCTTTTAGGTCTATGTAGCATCATATATTCGCGCAGTTCTATATTTTCGTAAAAACCATAATCCTTTCGGCGAGGAACTTAACTTTGCTACAGAAACGTCTGTAAATGTCACTGTCTATACTGTGAGGTGATACTACGCATGATACATACCGATGAGTGTAAACGTATACGTTTATATACATATACGCTTGCTATATATATATTGTATATCGATCAAAAAAAAAATTGTTTCCATGAACTATAAATGAATGTTTCATCATTCATAAACAACGATAGTAAGTTTTCAGGGAGCATAATTATTTTGACAGACATCGATGGGATGTTCTAATCTTTCTATAGCTTTTTTAATGAACATTAATTTATTATTAATATATTAGAAATGGTTTAAAAACTATGTTTAACCGAAGAGATTAATGGTGGAGTATGAGATACGTCCAGTTTCATCTATACTTCACGATATAACTACGATGATGATATATATAACTATTAACAGTAGTCACAGTGGAAATCATTTACAGTTGGAAAGAAAATATATATATATATATACTTTTCCAAAATTCAGTATAAAAAAAAAACAGATAATATAATAAATAACTTGTACAGTAAGGTTAGTACAAAATGACGTTTAACTTCAATGGTAAATGCTCACTGGTTATATGAATAAGAAAACAACCATTTCAAACAGAATTTTAAATTAAAAAAACATTGCTTTAGGTTTTTCGTATAATGACCAAGAAATTGCATTCGTCACTCACAACCTTAGATTATGCTAATCCACAATCCTGTTTTCGAAACGAAAATTCGCAGTTTCTTAGGTTAATTTCACTGTTGGGTTAGGCAACAACAGCAGTATGTTATTTTTAGGAAATTGTTTTATTTCCACCTTGGTGTTTTAAGATTTCATCCTTGAAGACTTACAGTGTCTCTACTTTTCCTGAGAACATACCGTAACTCTGTTCTGTTTCTTTGGCGGAGTGGGTGGTGTACGGTCTTTGTCAGGTAATGGTGGTGGTGGCTGTTGAAAAATAAAATTTATGAAAAAAAAATCAGAAAATATTTCTTCTCTAACAGCAACCATTTGTCCACATGAAGGTTTTGAATCCTTGAGATGGTAACGGTGAAGACACCTCAAGGATTTAGGAGGTGAAGGAAACAAGATGATTTCATGTCAAACAAAGCTACTTCCTGCGGGGTAGGCGACGCGTGTTAATTGCTAAATTACCAGAAAAGTAGTTAACGCTGTCTGATGACATCCACCAGAAAGAAAAAAAATTATCTCTTGGAAGTTAAAAAATGTTACAAAGTGATGTTCTGGCATGCCGACCAAAAAAAAAAATAACCACAACATCATTCAGCAACATAGTATCACATCTCGTACAATGTTGCCGAGAACTGGATAACATCACAAGAAACAACAAATTAGCTGAATACCAACAATAAGTCATTAGTACAAAGTCTGCAACAAATCATTTAAAATTATATACATTTCAGACATTTATCTCACGTTGCAATTAAGAGCATCATTTCACACCTCCACGTGAGATAAGTGAGTGAAAATCGTGTTGTTCCAATGCAAACACCTGATAGTTAGATAACATGTTCTTTTAGCATATACAAAAAAATATGACAAGATCTAGGTATGTGTTTATATAGCATTAAGAACAAAACAGATTTTTTAAACGTTCAAAGATTGAAGTGTGATGCATCAGTGCAAAGTTATAAGAGACCCAAACCAAAAAGCATGCAAAAAGCTGAAATGAAGAACACTTTGACAGCCATGGGCGATTGCCCCAAGCAATCATGGACTGAAGGTCTTCAGGCAGTATAATGATAAGCTAAAATTGTTCAGAAAAGCCGTTTTTTTTAGCGAAATACTCTCCAGAAAGTACCATACATGGTGATGATTACGCTGCCATTTTATGCAAAGTTTAAGAAGTGGTAAAGCAACAAGCTATAACAAAGAAACAGCTATAGAAACAGTCCTGAGGGACAGTTTGATCATGGCTTATCAAATAACTTATCAAATGGTTATCAAATAACTTATCAAATGGCTTATTTGATAAGCCATGGTTTGATGTAAACATTTCATTGTTGGAAAACATGTGGCTTATCGTTATATTGCCTGGAGTCTTTCAATTTATGGTATTCTTAACTTCCATATAGGTTACTGCATAGCGTTAACATATTTGAAATACTCATATCACACACACCAGAATACGTAATACTAATAAATATCAATTACAATCTAACTTAAGTAGTTTTGGGTGTATTGATACTGACACCCAGGAATTTGCATTATTATTTGCTGGTATAGGTGAAGCTACACCGATTTCTAAAAGTAATTCCAATAACCGAGCTCATCAAATTCCAAGCACCGACTCTTTAACAAATTTCAATGGCATCAATGGTAAATTTCAATGTATTGAAACTAGACAAGCTCACACGGTGCTTCAGCAAGAAATTTATGAAAATAGGTGCTGGTCCATCGTCTTCACATGTATACAGGGTGGTTCACATAGTTTAGTCATAATGGCCACGCGAAAATAAAAACCTCAAAAAAAAATAAAAGGTTCTAAAACTATAAACTCGAAAGTATTTGTGGTCTTTGTTTGACGTGAGCTTAATGATCAACCACAGAACGTTCTTGAATCATTTCTCACCTCATCATCATTTCTGTACAGTGGAACCCCGCTATTCGTACACAATCCGTTCCAGAAAGCTGTTCGAATAGCGATTTGTACGAATGGTGAATTAAGTTTTCCCCTAAGAAATAATGTTAATTGGATTAATCCATTCCAGACCCCTGATGATTGTTTATAGTATAGCCGATACAGTACTTAATGTATAAAACCATACAATAAAACTATGAAACTAATAAATATACTGTAACAATACTGTAAATGAACAGTAGGGGAGAAGGAATCTTGTTGAGTGATCACCGTCCATTAAAACATCAGGTAACCCTTCAGATGTTATTTCTCTTTATCTTTTTGTTTTCTTTGCACTACAGTATAAGATGCTTGGGTTTGGTACGAATTCTGAGATAACCTACGAATAGCGAGTCAAATTTGGTGGACGAATAGCGAGATTCCACTGTATTTTTTATTTCAATAAAGTCTGAGGACCAAATGACATAGCTGTAAACCCAGCCGGTGCTCTAGTTAAACTCCAAGAACCTAACCTACGAGTTATGACGTTCTTATAAGCCATGGTTCAACAGACAGCGCCAAATCCCAGTTTTTTTCTACTCCTCAATTACCGTACTTGTGCTATTTTCAGAATTGCCCCTCTTGCTTCAAAATGACTCTTGACAGTGAAAATGTTTTCACTTGTTCTAGCAGTTTTTGTATGATCGCTACCAAAACGTTACAACGCAGTTCCAGTTTCACATAGTATTTTTCAAGAAGATTGCAAGAATTTTTTTTCCAGTTTTGGTCTGAAAATTCTTTAGTCTGGAATCTACGTCAAAGAATGCCCCTTTTCCTCAAAAAAACCCAGATGATATTCGATTCCATTTAACCCCCATCCCCCCAACTCTCACAGTGCAGTAGCCATTGTCGAACTGCTTTATTCGAATAAGAACCGCCCTCGATAATACTGTAACC
>JAQIWH010001188.1:0-34556 GCA_034695005.1 Cryptops parisi | reverse complement strand
TTAATTTAAGATGGAGAAAATGTGTCTTTAAGGATCGTTTTTCAGCGCATTTGCATCAAGTTGAGTAGCCATTTTTGGCTTCCCGTGGCATTTTCATGACATTTTATGTCTCCAACTTAATGTGTTCGATTGAAGAACTAGACACACAGCTGATTCATCTCTCTTAAAATCAAATGCTACATGAATTTGCTTCATTGTTCGCCTTGATCTGCTCTGCTCCAAGATTCTCATTTATCTATTCTTGATTAACTGTTTTGCTTTTATTATGGTTGATAATGCATTGTTAATATGTTTCAATTCATTTACATTACTAGGAAGATGCATATTATATGCAAAATAAGTCACAATACATTCATATCTCATAACTTTCTAAACTTTTGAAATGAGTTTTTGATCTTTCTAAACTTTTGAAATGAGAGGGGGTTTACACAAATCCATTTTCTTGTGGAAGTAATTTAATACCAATTAAAACATTTACATCCACGAAAAGCTTATTCATTACTCTATCCAACCATGGCAAAAAAAATATCTGAACACGTACTATTTATACTGATATTTTAGAAGTAACACCAAATGACATGTGGTTTCACGCAACTTTCTAAACTTTTGAAAAGTAGTTGTAGTTAGTTAAATACTGGTACAGCAGATATATCTTATCAAAAAACCAAAAAAGCCAAAATAACTGGGGAAACTTTTTCTTCCCTACGGAATATTCAAACGATTTAAGAGAATACACAGTGTAGCACAATACTTAATAAAGTGACTAACAACATTTAAAAATTACAAAATTATTAGTGTTATCCAGAGAGACAATATTACCGTAGCTGATGAAATTTGCACTTTGTGTCGAACAAAAATATAATTTTTCCATGCCGGGAACCGAACCCGGATGAAAGCCAGGTATGCTAGCCACAAAACATCATGAGAGCCTATTAATCTAGATGCAAATGTTTTAATGTTATAAAATTTTGCTGCATGTGCGTAGACAGAAAGAGGCAATTGCCCACCCTTAATTTTAAATAATAAACTTAAATGTAATAGCCTACACTACAATCTACGTGTACATTCCACGTTCCCAAATCTACTGTACCGTAGTTGAAAACTAATCAAAGTTGTACGGTGCTGTATTAGCTATGGTCTTATGACAGGCCTGTAGCCAGAAAATATTCTCGGGGGTCTAAATACTTAAATCATGGAAATTGGAGAATAAACATCATTTTTTAACATAGTGTTACATTTTTTAACATATCCTGAAAAAGATTTCAGGCTGCCTCCCATGGCTACGGCCCTGCTTTATGAAATTGAATACAATGAAACTTTCTTGGACCCATAGTGAAAGACTATCTTGCTGATGTCCCCTTCCACCATGCTTGGATCTGCTTAGTTGAAAACAGCACTAAAATAATTTCTTTATCATCCTGTTGATATCCATAATCAAAAATGAATATCGCAAGATTTTAGGCGGCAAGTTTGTACACAAGTAAACCTTTTTACCAACCAGAAGTGAACCCTGTGGTTGGTATGGTAATCACTGGGAGTCTAAAACTAAACCCGTGTTTAATCTCGCCCTGGTATGGCAATCTTTTCTGCAAGCGAGTCAAAACTTAATTCAAAATGTTTTAACACCACACGTCAAATTATTTAACTGTTTAGTGTACTGCATATCCAAAACAATAACACTAAACTATATATAAGTCTATAAGTAATTTACTGTGTTTATCATTTATAAAAAAGTGATAGTACGTTCAAATAACATTTAACTAGACAAAACCCCAACAACAGTATTAGATAGGTCTGTATATTGTAATAATAATAATAATACGTACTACTAACTGAAAGTATGCTATAATAGTTTAAAAAAATGTTCAGACTTCAAGTAGACCACGAATTTAATGACTTGACAATATAACATTCACCCACATTTACATAACAACTGAACCATTATGAAACACATTAGGCATAAGAATTTTCATACAAACAATTTGTGGAAATCATAATGAACTAGGCACCTTAATAAACACATTCCATGCATTTCTTCTGTTAATACAACAGTAACATAATTAATATATAAAGCTGATGAAGTTCGTTCGGTTATTCGACTCCATCACATCCACTAATGCAATACTATAGATTGATGCAAATTGTGAGTCTGGAAATAACTACTTCAGGTTAGCATCTTCCGAGTGATACATAAACTAATACTGATTCAGTATTGGAACCCAAAGTACCGACCGACGTTATCAATAATCGTATTCATTTCCTGCGTGGCTACGACAAGTTCGACTATGGTGATCATAGGAATAGCCTTCAGGACAGGAGCCTTCAAAATTAGTTTTTGGAGCAAGTTGACCACCGGCACTTGAAGTGGTTAGATCATCATTATCCGATGGAAATACCCAATCGTCGTCGCCCATTGATAAAGTAAGTAAAAGACAGCCAAACAGCAATTTGTAAAGATAACCAAACTTCATTTTCCTACTCTCGCCTATGGAAAAACCAAACGTTAAAGAGGATCTAGAGATTAAATACGAGAATTAACAAGCATCACTTTCAATTGAATAACGTTACCTTTGAAATATTAATCTTGATGTATCCCAATGAAAATGCTGCTGTTGATAGAACCAACCGCGTTCAGTGCTCGAAATTGAGATGTTGAGACGAGTGTTTCTCTTTTGTTTGGTAAATCATGTGATGGAACATGTCAAGATTATTTCGGCTTAGGAATTTGTGAACTTGGTTTTGCTTACAATATTTTAACAAGATTTGTAAGTTAAGCCATGATTGAGCTCAGAGACAATCAATCTATAGATTAACTGTCTATGGTTAAGCTACTCAATCAGCAAATATGAGAGGTTTTTAAAAATATTTTTGTGTGAATAAATATTTTTGTTACATAGGGTTGTGTTTAATTCTTATCACACTATGAAAAGTGTAGAAATTATGAGCAATCACTACCATTAGAGTACTGCCTAAAATTTAAATTGAAAATCCAGATATACAATGTCATTTCACTTTTAATTGAAACAAAGATATACATGAATATGTGGAGCTTATACAGTTAAACAGAAGAACAAAATACTGAACATTCTATCTATACAGTACAACACGATCTCACTTCCACTAAAGCGGCTCTAATTTATATACAGTAAAACATGTGGTTTTATATTTAATATTCATTTAAAACATTTTTCTGTAAATATGTACAATAACTATTTTAATACTTGTTGCAACCACGTTTTGTACACTTATTCAACTCCCTGTTACATTCGCTTGTTCATTTTTTCACCATTATATCGAAAAATAATGAATATCGAAACACCATACGAGTCTCAGAAATTAAAATGTTCATTATTAGTCTCTTGTTAGTGTTACAAATGAGACCAAAAAATCACTCATAATCTGTATACTCCACATAGTCGTCATCTTTCCGACACCTCTCACTGGCGGCATCATACGAATAGCCATGTGGACAATCAACGTGAGCACTGTTAACACCAAAGTTGGTATTTTGAACATGTCGACTATCTGAAGTAGCCACATCATCACCTGCCACTAATAACAAAACGGCGATACTGGCCAACAACAGCGCATAAAGATAACCACGATTCATTTCTCAACTATGAAAACGAAAAAAATTGAAACGAGTTAATATGGAACAAAATGAAGCAGTTAATCCAAGATCTCGAGCAATAGGATAATAATTACCTTTGAAATGATAAAATTATTTCGATGATGTCCACAATAGATTTCCTTTTGGTAAACTTAGTTAACTGACAACTAATGAGATACAGTATACTTTGGTCGCATGATTTGTTGCTTTTGTGATGGAAATTCCACTGTAACATGTGACGGGATATCAAATTAGGATTTTTTCAAATCTCGTTTCCTTCAAGTTTACAAGAAATTTATTTCTATTCTGGGCATTTTTTTTAAGTCAGTTTCTAATTATAATATTTTATTAATGAATTTTATCAGATCTACTCCTTCAAAATTTGTCGTGAAGAAGTAGAATCAAACCAGGAAATTGATGCATTTAAACCAGATATAGTAAAGCTTACATGCGACATCCACATTACCTTTAATAGAGGTAGTATGTTCTATGTTTAGAAAGATTTCAAATTTTATGTACCGGTACGTTTCTTTGTAATTTTGAAAACTTCCCTACAACATCATATCTAACAATAGCTAATAATTTAATTGTCAAAATTCCAATGAAATTTTTATGTCATCCTATTTTCACATTTTCATTGATTACGTACGAGTTGAAGTTGACAATTGTCGGCAAATATTTTCAAACATTATTTATTTACTTATTTTCGTACTATGTTTATATTTTTATAAAAAAAAAAATTACAAAATAATGAAATCCTGTTGTTACAGGACATAACTGTCATAACAGGAAACAATCTAATTTGTTTCCCCACTTTGACACATATTTTTAACAAACTCATTTCCACTTTCTATCAACACATTTTGTCTAAAGACAAAATCAAAAAAGCAGTTCTGAAATGCCAACATTACAAATTACAACTTTCCTAATCTGTATAAAGACTGCTGGCTGACACGTAGTTTTTGGATTGATAATTCTAGCAATTTGCAGACAAACGCGACGTCAGTTTTTTGCCAACCAATGTCATTAATTAGACAAAAAGCTGGCGTTACAGTTGTCCACAAATTGCTCTATTTGCTACACCATAAATTGTGTGTGGTCAAGAGGCTATAATGTGTCATGATTGAAACAGAATTTTATCCTTACCATTATTATTTAGCGTCAAATTTGACGGATGCCTAGCATTTCGAATAATTATCGTTAACCGAAGCAGGAAAAGTTGTCCCCTTTGTATTGGCATTATTGATAACCTTACTCTTTTGTACCTTGGGTGTCCACAACTTCCTAAGTAGGTGGTTTGGTTATTGTCAATTGTAACTTTGATATTTCGTACGCTGGAATGCCATTGGATGGTGCTGAGAACCAATGAGTAATCAAAAACAAACTTAGTCGTCTTTGATTTTGTTTAAAAAGATGATTTGAAATAATAATGGATGATAAATTTAAGTTTACCTCACATTTTAATTATCGTAATTTTATTATATTGGACTAGTGCTAATAGAAAGTATCAACTTCGTATGATACAGTTTTTATACAGTATGATACAGTGTATGAGTTAATTTCATATTATACGGTATTTATAGCTAAACCATAAAACCGAATATTGCCAATTTTGTTCGCAAAACAAAAAGTAGAGAAAATTGATGAAACAAAATTTATTTCCCATTGACTTACATGAAAAAATATTTTTTGAAACCAACATTGTACTGTACACGTGTAGCGTTTATGTTTGAAATATAAAACGTTCATTACCAATCTAGCATTAATTTTTTTGGGGGGGCATTAAAATGTGGGAAAATGTCAAAAAAGTGGACTTACCGGTTGTATTCGAATAATAACGGCTCTCGATTAATGACCGCAGGAAAATTTCTACATATGCAATAATAACTGCCCTCGAATAGTTAGTAACCGCGGTTATTAATCGACACTATCACCCAAAAGGTATATTTGATGTGCAGAGTCTATCTTAGGTAGGCCTACTACTTGTACCGTATATCTTAAGTACTACCGTGCATATATGGTAGATATGGCAAATGATCGATGCAAACACACAATACCGTAGCCTGCAATGGTTAGTCGAATCGAATGTAAACCCATGTCTTGCAACTTAATAATTTGATGTATAGATTGATTCTTAATATTTTCAATGTACTACACTCTATGCAGTATGTTACAATGTGTACGAACACGAGTTGGCAGTGCTATGTGTTGTATAGCTGTAGTTTTCCTGCGATTCCAGGCAAAATTCCCGTTACAATGCACCTGTCTGTCTGAAATATTGAAATAGTAACCGCCCTCAAGTAATAACCGCTCTCGAATACTAACCGTAGGAAAAAAAAAACAGTATTTGCAATAATAACCGCGGTTATTATTAGAATAAAACCGGTAATCACTTTGGCTTGTAAACGGCTCATATACTAGTTTTTTCTTTGCTGATTTTAAGCAGAAATATTTTATTTTACTTTACTTTTTATTCTCGTTCGGGGATTTGTTGCCTATTTTACGTCATGATGTTCTTATTAACTTGAAAGAAAATGCTTCCGTTTTCTTTATTTTTATGGATTTTTTTAAGTGTGGCATTATGGATAGTATAAATTAGGGTACTTTCCGGTTATAGCCAGGGCAGTCTGATGTTGCTATTTGCTTGCATTGGTTATGGGTTTATTTTGCAGGTTAGGTTAGGAAAACAAACTGCCCCGGCTATAACCGGAAAGTACCTAAATTAGTTAGTACGTATATTATATTAAAATTAAACTTGAGAACTGTGTATGAAATTTTTAATGCATATCAATAAATACATACGTATACATGTATACGACAACAGCAAACATCAAGTCATTCACAATGTGAAAATACACGTTGAACATATGCTGTTAAATACAGGCAAAAAAATTTTTTTCCAAGAAAACTATTTATTCATCTGATTCTTAATATTTTTCAAGTCATTTTCTGTGCATATACTACAAAAGTATTGAATATAAACAATTTCATTTCGGTTTTATCACATACAGCTTGTCAGATATCAAACACCAGTCTCTAAAATAAAATTACTGTACAGTAATTAACTTGTCTTTCCGTTTTACAGAAGCAGTGGATGTCGTAGAAATTCAGCATCGCAACTCAAATTACCGAAACAATCAATATTCATCTTCATCTTCATAATAATAATAATAATTTTCATCAGACACTACATTCTTGCGACACTTATCACTAACAGAATCGTACGCGAATCCTTCTGGGCAGGAACGAAAGCCGATCATATCGTTTCCCAAGTTTGGACGAAAAATGGGCACATTACGTTGATATTCCCATTGGCCATCCGTTACTGACAATGAAAGCATGAAACAAACCAACAACCATTTGGATGAATAACCAAATTCCATTTTCATTCGACAGCTAAAAAAACAAAAAATCACGTGATTCATGTTAATACGCATTTTGTTAGCCATTTAACCACAACACGAGTGTCGTGCATATATTAACTTTAGATGCACAACTAACGTTATACGCTTACCGAGTACGAGTAGGATGTCTAGTGTTACAGAACTTTATAAACAACTCTTGCAATGGAATTTTAGCAGTTGTTGTAGAGCAGTTCTATAGTATCAATATATGGCAAATACGTTATGATTCTTATTTGAGCTTATGAATTTCAGATCTAGCTTCCTTTACAAGAATTTTCCCCGACTTAAGAAAAAAAAATTGCATCATATATGATGAACATTTTATTCAGAAACAAAATGAGTTTTTTTTTTTCCCTTGCTACAACAGGACGTAAAAACTGGCGAAACAGGAAACTATCTCAATGTTTATTTCCACTTTTGTATCATATTGTGAACAAATCCCTTTGTTTTAGAAAATTATATTAGTACTCAACAACCTACTCTGTGTCCTGAAAAATACTCCAGACCCAGTACTACACAAATAAAAAAAAACAACTCAAATTTCCGATACTATAAAGAATCACAATAAATTTAACATTTCATACCTAAATGCTCGATCTATTTCCAACAAATTCGATGACAATCTCCGAGTCAAATCCACAACCCTGATCCCATTGCAATAACTGAAACATGGCTCACTCCTCTCATTAGTAGTATTGACATTCACATTGACAACTATCAATTGATAAGATTAGATCGCCCCACTAAAGGAGGTGGAATCGCCTTATATGCTAAAAACTCATTTCAATAAGTGAATATAAGAAATACGAGTTGGATGGAATGGAGATAATGACAGTTATAATAAGCTCACATAAACTCGAGAACATATAAGTCAATTTAATCTATAGACCAAGTTACATTGACACTTACATTCTTTATAGACTCCTTTCACAATGGCTATGCATTCCCCATATTAATGTTGTACTGGGCGATTTCAATATTAATTTTTCACTTAACAACCACGCTTCTTGCTCTATAGTCTATTTTAGAAGGTTTGGACTGCTCCCCTCGCATAACCTCCCCTACCCACGACAATTCACAAAATCCTCCTGTAGTCTTATCGACCAGTTTTTTGTAAAAAATATTAAAAACTCTTCCCCACAACACACGACAATTACCACTATCGACAACCAGTGACCAACTAGTCAATAACTATCCTTTTAACACATAAAAATACTTACAACCCTAATATTAAATAAGACAAAATTCTTTCCACCACTTCCTATTCCTTTAATTCTGTTGATTGGCAAAAAATTTCCAAGCTGCCTCAATCTATACGCATACACATAAATACCACTAATCCTACCACACACCCTACAATATACATAAACCAGATAACCGATTTAACTTATATTGCTCTTAATTCTCAGGCATGACGTTAACTCCAACAACAAAAAACCCAGAAAAAAATCGATGGTGGAACAATGATATCAAAAACACATTTAAAAAAAATGAAGCTTACAAGACCTGAGACCCGAACCCTATAACGAAAGCTGAACACACACTAGCAACAAAAATAAAACTTACAAAAAAACAAATCCAAACAGCTAACCGTAACCAAGTAAAAAATATAGCCTTCCCCAACCAATTGTAGGCTCTTGTAAACATCAAGAATTTTTAATCTGGTGCAACAACCCGAATAAATTTGTAACCTTTCGTCTATTCAGACCATCTCAACTACATTTTGACTGTCAACTTAATCACCTACAACTTGATAATGACTATTGACCTTTCCAAAGCATTTGACTCGATATCTCGAAGCGAAGTACTTTGTTGAACTCATAACTCACTATACGGCTGCTATTTATGCGGCTTTTCGCTCTAAAGGCTTTTTAAAAGTGTGACTCAGCTTCGGTTTACGGCACAAAATTTTCGACATACGACCAGAAATCTGGAAATCTCATACTTTATAGGTACGGGATACTTTGCATTTCGCTTTACAGCGACGTTTCCTAGAACGTATCTAGGCCGTAAAGCAAGGTACGAGTACGAGTGTACGGTCACTCATATCTGAATGCATTTAATTTACCACCGATTAGTAAAAAAATCATTGGATATTAGTTATCCCGTGGTACAGTTTCACTGAAGGAATGTCCATGCTTTATCGAATAAGAAAACATAAGAAATAATCCCATGACTATTCAAATAAGAAGAAAAAATGAATTTGATATTTTCTATTTGGTAACACCTGTGTTTGATACTTAAAAATATTCCTAAGCAATTCATTCAGTTTATTTAACCTTAATTATATTGGTTTCATGTTTGTACTTTTGTAAATTTACACTGTACTTGCTTGACTTACTGGCATGTTACATTTACTTTATTGTATAGTGTAGGCTATACCATCAATGTTCCGTTATTTTGTATTTGTTTTCCTTTTTACCCACTTTTTCTTTAACTTCATTTTGAGTACCTACCACCGGTACAAGGTGAATGATAGGCATTAAAATGACGAAATAAGAGAACGTCAAAGTCGATGATTTCAGACCATTTTTTACTTGTAGAACAAATGTTCATCTAACAAGCTTTCCCCATAATGGGCAGTGGCGTTTAATAGTATGGGCACATGCCAGGGCCCCAGATTACTAGGGGCCCCTAATTCCTAATTTCAGTTAAAAAATGTTTTTCTAAATATCCAAGCAAAGAAAGATTTCATGCTTTGCTATTCAGTGTCTATTGAGAGGGGTCAAGTGCCTAAATCGAATTACTAGCCTGAGGCATGCTATATAAGGAAGAAGTTTGGCCTCAGCCCTTTTTCCTCACCCACCGTAATAGACTAAAGATAAACAGATGTATCTTCTAGAATTCTAGATCGAAATGGTAGATAATCTAGCCTAGCTAGAGCCTTTAGTGACAATTTTAACCAAACATCTGGTTACAGTAAAAAATAACAGAGTGGAGCACTGAGAAATACCCTGCTTGACCCCCTACTAGTGTGAAAGATGCTGAGAATTTCGAACTACAGTATGTCCGTTTGAGAGGTTTGGTAACGTGAAACCAAAGGTTCAGAATTTTTAAAAGTTTAATTGATTAAATTAATTAGAAAAAGTGGTTTGATAATTATAAAAAGTCTGTCGGTAAGTCGAGAAATTATTCGGTTTCTATTGGTATTAAAATAAATATGTAGTACAAGTTGAAAATGTATCAATTAAAAAAATACTGATTAAATTTAGTAATGAATACCTGTCTTTGATGAATACAGAACTAAATTTGAAAAAGTGAAGAGATGAATAGCAAATTGTAGATTTTATAGACGGGTATTATTATATTCGCTGCAACAATCAAAATACATGGAACAGTATTTTTATCTTAAAGAAAACGAGCAAACTTTATAAAGACACACAAAAAAGTGACAAATTATTTCCGAGATAATGAAGTGAAGCTTTTTCCTGTACAGTACAAGATGAGCTAGCTGTTTAACAGATTCAGAGTTTTAAAGAAAACAGATTTTTAGTAAAGATTTTAATTCAGATTTACCAGACTTGCTAACAAAAAGTTTTAATTTCAAAAGATGAGGGTTTTCTCTCGTAAATTTAATATATGAACATGTTTAAATATGTCACTAACTAACATAACAAAAATAAAACCACAGAAAATTACCAATAATTTACTTTATCATAAAGAAAGCGTACAAATAAGTTAAACTTGAAACGTAGTTTGAAGTGATTTTGAATACGAAAGCAAAAACTGTTCATCACTCATAGAGGGCTCTGCTGGCTTGGTTCACTTCGGACGCTTTTTCGCTAAAAACGTTCATAAACGTCCAAAGATAGTCGATAAGTTTCTTAATTTACATAGAATGTATATTGGTTATCGACTACATTCGAACGTTTATGAGCGTTCTCAGCGAAAAAGCGTCCAAAGTGAACGTAGCCTTAATGCATGCATTTAGAAGAACGCACATGCACATATGTTGTGGCTTGCTGCTGTGTCAATCCATCCACGACCTTGTCTTCTCAGTTCACTCGTAGCTGTGCTGTGCACGTGGATTTTGAACAAATATTTTTGGTAAGAACGAATGCTGCAATACTTTGCTTGATCAAACCCTGGCTTTCTTTTAAGACATAATCAAAGAAACATCTAACACTAAGTTACTGTATATTGAAATGGGAGTTCTTTCCACGCACTGTTTAAAAAGATGCATTTTGTTTCAGCCTAACAATCGAATGAACGTGGTATTCCATAGGTCTCTAATTCTAGGCTTTAAAAACGTACATCATCATCAACGATGGTAAGTATTAATTTCCTATTCAGTGTCAATTTAATTCAAACACTTCGTCTTATGTCCAACTGCTATTTACATTGAACTTAAGAACAGCGACCTGTGTAGTGTAGCAAGTATAGGCTTACTTTTAGGTTAAATTTTAAGTTTTACGTTGTTTTAACAAATTAGCCCCCCCCCCCCCCAACCGATGATACTTGGTTTGTTTCAAAATAATACTTAGTTCAACATTTTCCCCTTATAAACTACTTCAGAATTTAAAATACAAAATCCTACTGAACGTTAACAAATATTTCATTGCATGATATCAAAAACAAAGAGGGGTCTGCTTTTAGCATTTTCAGACCAACGTTTTAATTTTGTACACGGAATCAAATGAACCGACAATATTGAAAACATGTCAATGTTGGTTGACCCTTTCAATGTCATACAGACATACAGCTGTAATCTTAACGGTGATGAAATCAGTGACTTGTCTTTAAATTTAAAGACAAGTCAGTACCTCACCATAATTAAAATTGCTAGATAATAAGCCTTCAGCCTGATTAAGTGGCCCAATTATGCGAAGTTTCATATATGCGATTTTGTCATTAAGATCTATTCCTAGTTAGAGCCTTGCACAAAGCCTTTTTCAGCCTGGTCCAGGCCGTTCGGCGGGCTTAGTGCGTATACGGGCAAACTCCAGCCCGTTAGTTCATCCCATGCTATTGCATAGCACACAACAAAATATAATGGAAAAAAAATGTTAAACCCGACATAATATATTATATTAGAATATAATATAATAGAAAAAAATGTAGCCCTCAGTTTATTCCATGCTATCCTATAGGATGAACTGACGCATTGGAGCTGGCCCGTATACGCGCTCAGCCCGCCAAATGGGCTGAGAAAGGCTATGTGCAAGGCTCTGTTCTTAGTTTCCCACTAGATGGCTGCCCTATTTTACTACCAGTAGTCCTCTAAATAATCGGAGATAGTTCTGTTAATGTTCTGGTATTAGGTCACTCATGCAATGATAAATACCCAATCTACAAGTATCCAGTAAGTTTGGAATCGTAGAATGAAGTAATTTTTTCTGTCACCCATGATGTCCATCACTCTACGAGTCCAAACCAGGGATACCGAGTACTTAAGTACCAAATACTTAAATACACGTAACAAGTACATTTTATGTACTTTGTAATTATGTAGTACGTGGTACTTGTATTTAAGTACAAACTACAGTACTTGTACTTAAGTACCTAATAAGTACTTGAAATATACGGAAGTAGAAATATTTGGGCCTGAAAAGGAAATTCCTCTTTAAACCGCTACCCTCCCTCCCCACTAATCCACTATTTGCTTTTCATTGAAATGACCAAAAGTTACGTAATGTACTTGTACTTAACTACCGTATAATTGGTACTTGGACTTAAGTACATTTATTGAGCCGTACTTGTATTTTAAAGTACGTAAAGTACCTATTCAGAAAGTACTTGTACTTAAGTACTGTACGTACTTACGAAATCCCTGGTCCAAACTTATAGAACATCCTGATACTCGATTTCATGCATGTAAGATTATTACTGTACATATTGATGAAAAATTGAAGCACATAAACATAGTTCAATACAACATGCTCTTTGATTCTAGACTTGTGAAACGTCACATTTTATCACGAATTGCTATTCAAAAGTTCCAGGAATTTGACAAGCACGCACAAACTAGTTGTAGTTTGCTCTTCCACCACTGGGTGTAATTAACAGTACCCTTTGTGAATAAAGGTGCCAAAGGTTGTAAAACCGAGCGGATCAGTTATATTAAAGATCCTGCAATTTCCTATGGACAACATTGGTCTCTACACAATGACAATGTGCCCGCACACACATCTCATCATTCGACAATTTTTTACTTCAATCCCCTAACCCCATATTCGCCTGACTTCTCTCCCCTGCAACTTTTTCTTATTCCCCAAGATGAAATTTTGACTGAAAGGGCATCATGTTGACACTATTGAAGCAGTTACTTTATGGTCTAAGCCCTGGAACATTCGGATAGCACCTCGTATGAACGACGACAACTCCCTTACCAACGATTAGACAAGACAGACACCAATGCTCTTTTTAATGAGGAAAATCATTGGTGCTGCAAATTCTTTAGCATAGTGGGTAAATTGGCACTGCCTACAAACAATGCAATGATAAATTCCAATGTGTAGACTGAATTTAAGCTGAGGGGAATATGTATGGATTAACGGTTATTCTAGCCTGCCAAGATGTTTTAGATAGCCTATCTCTTAAGGTTGCTTGTTTTCAATTTGTAGGAGAAGATTGTGACGGATCTACCCGGAATAAAAATTACTGATTTCATTCCCATATATGGGAAAAAAAAGGAAGATCCGATTCCATCGCTGCTTACAGATTTGAAATTTACTCTCACCTTTGACGAGGATCTCAACAGACGAATGTTTTTTAACCACTACCAAATATCTCAACTGCAAGCTGACGAATTGGAAAAATCTACTCGCTCTCAGGCACTGACTGATCTATGGATGCTACACCGCCGTGGACGAATCACGTCGTCGGTTTTTGGAAAAATCTTAACCTGCAAATTGGGCCAAGAAGGAATAGTGACAGAAATCATGCATTATTATAAGAACCCAGACAACGTTTCTGCAATCCAGTGGGGCTATGAACACGAAGAAGATGCAAAAGAAGCTTTTTACAAACAGCAACGTGGAAGTCATTACGATTTACGCATCAATTCAGTGGGTTTGATTATCGACCCTCAGAAACCTTACATGGGTTCGAGTCCTGACGGAATTGTTACGTGCAGGTGCTGCCCACCTGCCATTTTGGAAGTGAAATGTTCCTATTCATGTCGTTTCAAAACGATTGATGAATGTTTAGATCATCCAGGGTTTTATATAGACAAAAAAATCAAGAAATTGAAACGTGACCATCTTTATTATGCCCAGGTGCAAGGCCAGCTGGCTTTGTCAAAGCTAAATTATGCATATTTTGTCGTATACACCACGCAAGACGTTCATGTCGAAGTGATTCAGTTTGATCGAAGCTATTGGAATCACTTGGAAAACCGCATCACCACGTTTTTCTTTAAATACATTTTACCAGAAATTATCAATAAAAAGGTGCAGCGCAAAATAGAAAAAGCTAAAGCCATGTGTATATGCAAAGGTAGCTATCGCGGATACATTGCAGTTTGTCAACGATGCGACAGACACGTCCATTCAAATTGTGTCCGGTCAAGGGAAGAAAAATACCGCCCGTGGATTTGCTCGGCTTGCACTGAACTTAAACACAGCATAATGCAGAAATTGGAAAACTACCCAATCAATCAATGATGTCAGCAATTTTTGCTTACCAAGTTTGGACATTGTCAACTTAGTAATGTGAAGTGAAGAGAAAATGTAACGACTACTTTTGTTGTATTGACTTGGTGGTATTGTGCCAAAAGAGTAGCTCATGAATAAGAGCATCTGCAATATCATAATCGTGCTGTTGTTCAGTTTTCCTATTGTACCTTAAACATACGTATCTACAACTGTGTGCGTATATTCTTGTATACAGGTATAGTGTTGTTATACAATTTTCATAAATTTCACTGATTGTAATTTTAAATTCAGTTTACCACAACAATTAATCAATTGCATAATATAAGGGATAAATGCTCAAGGGATTATCTATTTAGCATCTTAACATAGGTGCTATTATATTTACAAGAAAATGTGACAATTTTTACACTCAGTCGAAATGTATTAAGCAGGTACCACTGTATATGAATGTATATACTGTATAATTTAAAATTTTTTTTTGGCTCTTGCTGTACTTTTAGTGAAAAAACTCACATTTAACTGTATGTTGATATTTTTTAAGAACACCTGATCGCTTTACTGGATTTCAAGCTGATGATAGCAACAAAATTTTACTGAAATAATGATCCATGTTTTCAGTTCCAATCTAATTTAGCCTTATATTTCATCGGCTTTTTTAAAAGTCAATTGACTATGAAGAAGTGAAGTGATGGTCAATAAAATTTTATTGATATGCGAGTCAGGTTGCATTAAATGAGGTTTATTCGCTTCTAACACATTTAGTGGATTCCGCCAACATTGAATTTGGTGCTTTTTTGGGTCATTTTTATAACAAGGCAAAAAGATGCTTGGTTTGTTTATCCCATAAGTACACATTATTTTAGCATAATATTCGTTTAACTTTTTAAAATTACAATTTCCTTCCTCGTCATAGTAAATGCAATGTTTATACGCTCGTACATATTGCAGGACTAGTTATGGTGAAAAAGCAAAAACATACAGAAACCAAGGGTTTGTGTAACACTTACCTTATTGTTTTGATGACGGCAATACCTCTAACTGTGGTGGCATTGTTTTTCGCCGGAGATTCTTCTCGTCCATCTAATGAGAAAATACAAGCCGTTAATATAAAAGAGCCAAAAAGCAACCTTCATGTGAAACTTTCAACAGAAAACAATGGAGAACAATTTTCAGTAACAAATGTGGTTCCATCAGATATGAAATCCCCTGAAAAGAGAGTCAAAAGAGTGTCCAGAAATTGGAAGTTGCTTGTTCAGAATTGTACGTCTGGTAAATGTTCAAGAGGTTTCAAATGTGAAGTGGTTACCAACAAATGTAAACGTAATTTACGTTGATTGTTTTTTTGTTTTTTTAATGGGAGCTACATTTTGCAATTGTATTCATAATATTATTCATGGTATTAACATTTGATTTGAGACCAGATAGCTCATAAATCTTTGTTGAATTTTAATTTTGAACAAAGTTAAACAACTTTGATAGTTTGCAATACTTTAGTAATAAAATATTTTATACTCTGTAACATTTAAAAGTTAAATAAAAATAATGAAATTAAAACAATGCATTCATTGACCGTAATATATTAATGTGAAAAAAGAAGTTGCTGGTCCGATTTTTTACAAACATGTATCAGAAGCACTTATCAGCACGTCACGTAAGTTAATCAGATTAACAAGCTTGAAACTGCATTTCATCAAGGTTATATCGAAGCTACAGAATAAAACACAGCATCCTCTATTTAAATTCCTGTTCTTGTATCAATGGCTGTGTGTAATAGAATAACGTTCAATTCACTAAGTTTAGTTAACTTGCTTGATCATTATAGGTTGAAAATACCCAGCTTCAGATTTGCCGGGTTAAGCCAAAAAGTTGTGAAATGCAACTTACAGTTTCATTGCACAACAAGATCATTAACTTCAGGCTCAGGTATGAAAACTGCTACGTTCAACATGAGCATGTTAGTGTAACATTTTTTTTAGCACAATTTTGTTTTGCATTGCATTCAATAGGTCGACCTTTGGACGGCATCAAAGTTTTGGACCTTACAAGGTGAGATTTGTTATTTTTATTTTTTGTTATAATTCAGTGTGTTGCAGTCAGTTAACACCGACTTTTTTTTTTATATTCTATAACGATATAGGGTGCTTGCAGGACCATTCTGCACCATGATCTTGGGCGACATGGGTGCTGAAGTAATCAAGGTAGAAAGACCAGGTAAAGTAATGCATAACCAACCAATTACACAAGTTTTCTATCAGACACCCATGTATCATAAAAAAAAATGTTTTAACAGGTTCTGGAGATGAAACCCGAACGTGGGGTCCACCATTCATTGGAAAAGAAAGCTGCTACTTTTTTTCGGTCAACAGAAATAAAAAGGTTTACATCAGTTTCATAAATTATCCTGAATGATTTAGAAACATATCATGTTTGATAAAGAATGTTATTTTTACAGAGCATATGCATTGATCTTAAAAAACCAGAAGGAGTTGGCATAATTAAAAAAGTATGTTATAAAGTTATAGACTAGGAATAAATTAATTATCGCAGTTACGATTTAATATATGTATATATTGCAGTTAGCGCTACAAAGTGATATTCTTATTGAGAATTACGTACCAGGCAAATTAGATGCAATGGGTCTTGGATATTCAGTGCTTCATGACATAGCACCTCAACTTATCTACTGTTCCATAACAGGTAATTTTTCATTCATAAACGATACTGAGAATTGAAGTAGATAATTTTAACTGCTTGAAACAAATTGTAAATTGATCTACAATAAGTAATAAACATCAGGTAGTTGGTTGTGAATGTTTAATATTTGGTGATTAAATATTAAACATTATAATGCCCTGATGGTTTTGTGATTACTTTTAGAGTAATTTCTAAAATAACTTTTATTTTAGCACTAAAAACTCTAATTTTTGCCTTATTATATTTCTCTAAGTTTGACATAAATTTACATTTTAGGTTATGGGTCAGATGGACCATACAAAAAGCGAGCAGGCTACGATGTCATTGCAGCTTCTATCGGAGGACTTTTATCGATAACGGGACCCGAGGTAAAAAGGTAACATTTTTCTCAAGAGTTAAATATGTAATGAAAGGAAATTGATGGTAATGAAATAATTATGGTGTTCAGGATGGTGAACCATGTAAAGTTGGAGTCGCAATGACGGATCTCTCAACTGGCCTTTTTGCTCATGGAGCCATATTGGCAGCGATCTTAGAACGCAGCCGTTCAGGAGTAGGACAAAAAATTGATTGCAATCTATTATCAACACAGGTTATTATAAAAACGATTAAATTTGACTTAATTGGTTTGTCCGAAAATGACTGGACTTCACTTAATACATAACATTGTTGTTTCCCAGGTGGCGAGTTTGGTCAATATGGGTACAAATTACTTGAATGCGGAAACTGAAGGCAACAGATGGGGCACTGCCCATGAAAGCATAGTGCCATATCAAGTACTAATTTCTTGGTCTTTCGTTTATTTGTGTTTATCTTCATTTTTTATAAAAGGTATACTGTTTTTAACAGGCTTTTAAAACGGCTAACAGCTACATCACAATTGGTGCAGGCAATGATAAGCAGTTTGAAATTTTCTGCAAAGTACTTCATGGTCTTTATTTATTATGGTGAATTTAAAATTACTTTAAATTTTAAGATAATTTCAAAAAAAAACTTATTTTTTTCCTCCCAAGATTATAAAGCGTCCTGAATTATTTACTGATTCACGATTTACAAGTAACCAACTCAGAGTGAAACATCGTAAGGAACTCGTACATGAACTAAACATGAGGTAAAAAAGTTTTTTTTAATTACTCTCAAAAGCCCAATTCCCTACACTAACTAGTAAACATAATTTATCACAATAAAAAATTCTGAAAGAAATTTCTTGCAGTTTGGGTGAATACTAACAATTTAAAACAATTGTAGGCTATCTCAAAAAACCACCGAGCAATGGCTGCAATTGTTTGAAAACTGCGGAATACCATATGGACCTATTAATTCCTTCAAGCAAGTGTTCAAAGATCCACAAGTATGATTTGATTAGTATTACAATACAGCATGTCATAGTATGTTTTGTTTGACAATTTATTTTTCCGATTTTAAGGTCTTGCACAACAAAATGGTGCAAACATTGGATCACCCCACAGCTGGAAAAATCAAATTGGCGGGTAAGTGCGACATTCTTTCACCACTATAAAGTCACTCTGAAACATCAAATGTAAGAACTTTTTTTACAACCTCAATAGCTGTAACTCAATTTACTTTTGAATTTACACTACAAAAAATTCTGATAAAACTTTATTTATTTGTTTTGTTTTATTTTATTTTATATTTTTGGTAGGACCACCCGTACAATTCAACAGTCTTACTAACACCCATTTGCTACCCCCACCCACACTTGGACAACACACAGAGGAAATATTAAGTAACCTTCTGACATATTCGAATGAAGAAATCCAACACTTAAAAGCACTGGAAATTATTCAGTAAAATAAAGATTCTTATATGTAAAACTTTAATATATACCTTTTATGCAATCTAGCTGTATCACAACTGATGGTTGCACCAAACCTGAAAAAAATAAATTAAATCAATTTAAAAATAGCCTACATGATAAAATTCAGTTAATTAAAATAATGGATGAAAATGGACAAATAAAAGTTTCTTTAAAGAAATGAATGTTACATTCTGATTCTGTGACAGTTTATAATTAAAAAATAATACAATTGAGGAGTTTAGTGGAATAATGGCTTAACTCAAAAAATTGTGGTTTTGAGGAAAAGGGCAAAAACTTCTGGCACCATCAAATTTACGATTAAAAGAAATTCCTGGCAACTGTGCATTTATAGAAAATGAACAGATTTTGCAAAAAAATCGTTCACTTTAGTTGAGACTCAAGTTGCGGGAATTAACTGCGTTAAGTCGAGGACTCACTGTAGTGTTAATCAAATTATGGATTTATTGCAGTGTACTGTAAATTACTTTCAACATTTTTGTCACCAAAATAAATTGATGAATGGATTATATTTGTTCTTTGTTTGCTTTTAATACACATTAGTTAAAATAAAAATTAAATTTCACTTGTTAATTCAATATATAATTGAGCATAATGAATTAGCATTCATTGGTTGCAACAGTTGCAAGGTTACCATTTTATGGTAATTTGTACGATACCATTATAAAAAGTTTCAAATATGATATTTTCACAGTTGGTACACTATAGTATTATTACAAGCTATAAAAATTCCAGAGAAATCATACTCAAACTATATGTACATTTTATCCATTTTGAAATGCTTAACTTTGAATTATGGTTAGACAACCTCATTGATAATATTACTGAAATATTGTCATTATTGGTCAAATTTATTTCATTTAAATTAACAATATTTGGAAAAGTTTGTATCAAAAATAGCTTACGTAGTAATGTCTCGTTGACTTGACACCATTTGAATTATTATGAAAAATATACTTAATTCTTTCATCAGAAAAAAAAACCTACTACTCACGATCGCCACCTCATTTGAACCTGACCTCACGCAGCCGATCGCTCCATTCATTGGTGGTCTTCGCAACGCAATTTATGAATTGAGGAAGTTAGGCGTAGCGCGATTTTTCACCTTTTCTTCAAATAATTAAAAATGATATAAAAGTAATTATAGTTTTATAAATTATATTTAAAATATGAGTTTTGAATAAAAATGAACAAAATACAAAGAAATATAAAATATGTAAATAAAAAATGTAATCATAAAACATTTTAATTATGTAATTACTTTTGTGATAATTGGAAAATAAAATAAAAAACGTTAAATATCAACAATTTATTTAAATTTATTTATCTAACGGCCACGAAAGTACCACCGTCGGTTATCCGAATAACGGTTAATCGAGTAGATGTACCTACAAGAGCTATGTGTAGACACTTAAATTTGTGTCAGTCGCATCCGAATACTATACATTCGAGTGGATAATGTTTGAAGTACTTTTCGATTAGATGATTCACCTCTCTTGTGTTGTACTTGGCTATGAGTTTATTTTGCAGGTTAGATTAAGGAGAGAAAAAAACTGTATATTTTTTTTCCCTCACCTAATCTGCAAAATAAACTCATAACCAAGTACCAACACTGGAGAGGTGGGCGTTTAATCGAAAAGTATCTGTCATATTTATTTTACGTCTAAATAAAATGCTAAAGTGGAAGCGAACAGTATTATCATAGACTAAAGATTTAGATTAATTAGTCTATGGTATTATCTATAAAAGACAATACTTGAAAGATCAAGAAACCCATGCTTTTTAAAAACCTTTTGTAGAATATGTATGTAATAATATATAAATGTAGTATACTGCATCCGTAAACATAAAATAGTTTTTTTTAATTCATACATATATATGTACATAAAAATGTCCGATTACACGAACAAATTGGTTTTATGAACACTCATGGCCTCCAATTACGTCGGATAATCGACGCTCTACTCAGGGCCGGATTTAGATGTGGTGAGGTCCTAAGCTATGTTAAATTGTGAGGCCCCTATTTTGGGATTCAAGACTTTTATTTGATATTTTTTAATCAATTTTTGAGAAGCCTTTAAAACTGAGGTCCCTCCAAACTGTGAGGCCCTAAGCTGTAGCTTATTTAGCTTATATAAATCTTTAATAAAATTGTAATATAAATCTTTTTATACGGTATATATTTTCTGAAGACCCGCTTTCTCTTTAGGAACCGTTCGACTGTATATAACGTAATTATTTCTAATCGTCATATTTTGTTGCTCCCTCGTTTCATAACATTGCATTAACTTCATTCAAAGTTGACAAGCACCGCGATCACGCTGCATGTAG
The DNA here is from genome assembly GCA_034695005.1 of Cryptops parisi. NCBI lineage: Eukaryota > Metazoa > Arthropoda > Chilopoda > Scolopendromorpha > Cryptopidae > Cryptops > Cryptops parisi. The sequence goes on along the minus strand of JAQIWH010001188.1, from coordinate 13,085 downwards.
CTTATCGTCACGAGGTTTGGTTTGGCCGCCATTGTGCTGCTATTGCGCCAGCGAGGCACAGGAAGCGTAAGAAAGATCATTCAAAAAACCGACATTCCTCCTCCTCGAAGAAAACCGAGGGAAAAACGTCTTTTCGGGTGTCCGCATAGCAACATGGCCAGAAGGACTAATGAATTGACTCCATCTCTGGTCCACTATTGCATCAATTTACCCGATTTGAACGGGAGTGGTGTTGTTGTTGCCAACGAAGCGAACAACCAAGCCCCATCTCCGGTTCATGGTTCCGTGGGCAACATCTGTGTGGAGTTTAAACAGAAAAATGGGCCCACGTTTCACGACATGTTCCAAAGCTTGGAGATGACGGAGAAGAACGCCTACGCCTGTTATCTGGGAGTGATCAACGAATTGTTTGCCGAAGGTATAACGTGGGCGAGGATCATGGCTTTCTTGACATTCTCGTCGATCTTTGCCAGTCAGTGCGTCGACAAGAACATTCATTCAAAACAAACTGTCATTGATTGGACTGTGAAGTACGTCGAAGATCATCTTTCGACATGGATTGACGGCCATGGCGGTTGGGTGGGTATTTTTTCCATAGATAATAATGTTATCAGCATTAGTTTATAAAAAGTACCGTGGTCATAGACAATATATTAACATCAGTGGGCGTTGATTTCCTGAATGACTGATGTCACTAACGTATTTACATGTATAACCAAATTATGAGCTACTTTGATTCTTTCACTCAAAACGCTATAATTCTAGGTTCAAGTATCGCATAAAGCTAATACAGACATTCAAACTTATAGTACCAATGAGATTACATGTAATGCCAATAAGTTTGCATCAAGCTTAGTGACATGAAGTTTTTATACATTATGCTGATTCAACTTGGAAGTTATCGCAAAATCAAGGAATGGCATGATGAATTCCATTGCTTAAAAAGGTTTAGAGCGAAATCTGATAAACTTTGACAATAGTCACAGATAAGAACGTATTAAATTATATAACATGAAAACTAAAAGTTATCATGAACAACAAGGTAGTTTAGTTATAGCTTAAAGGCAAAGTATTGCGTTTGCGAGGCATTATGAATGCTGGCTGTGAAAGCCAGCTGTTTGTTTGAAGCTCATATAAAAAAATGACAAGGTTTCACATGTCTCTGACTCAAAACAGGAACCCTTTTCAAATAGTGACCTGTTTTGAATGCAGTAAATTTTTTCCCCAGCCTCCAACCCTTTAATAAGGTACAAAAGTGGTCGCTTGTCAAAAGCAAAAAATTGCTACCTGAAGCACAAACTAATGCCTTTTATTATTCTTCTCGTATAAACTGAATACGCTGATTTGTAGCAGTACTGTACTTACAGATCCACATATCCACTATCCCTTTATAGAGTATCGTAATTTCCTAATGATCACCCTAATGATGCTGGGTTAGGTTTTTATCATTAGGAACACGTGGATTCTTTTTTATCATTATTCATGTTAAGTTTGTGCTAAATGTCATCCATAGATAGCCAAAGTGTTTACAGCTGTTATATTTGTATATTACTTCATGGATCATTTGTAGATCATCATTGATCATCGAAATGGGAATGCTTCTCAGGCTAGGTTTATAACGTCATTTACTCGGGGTCTATATTTAACATATTGATTCTCAATAAGTAGATATTTGTGAATATATCTCATGGTTTGGATGGGTTTTTTGTTTTCTTTTAAGAATGTTATGAGGAATGAGGCTGTGGTTTCCATCAATGAGTCACAGCGTTGGGATCCTGGGAATTTCTTGACCTTGGATCTTTTCCCTTGCCATTGGAATGTTGGTCTCCCCTTAAGGTCTGGTCTGCTGACCTCGCAGGAATTTCTCTCAACCTTACCTCAGCCAAGCCAAGCAAAGCTAGCTGGGAAGTGTTGGGTTGTTCTCTCTGGAACCAGTTGTAAACTGATGTAACCAAAAGAGAAGATTTTTGCATAGGGCAAAAAGATGACACTGTTTGTAAATAAAAGAATCTTTTTACTAACAGGATCAGTTCTTTTGGCGTCTACAATTAGCTACATGAAGGCCAAACACCGGAAGTTGGCAATTTTTCTACCTGAACTAATCAGTTGTAATTTGAGGAGGAAAAAATTACGAGAGGATGAATCTTCATTAATCTCTGATGATGATGATGATGATAAAGCATGGTTTCATTTTGCCTAATAAGAGGTCATTGAGGAAAGAGCAACTAACTATAAAGCTGTATACTGAATTACGTTTTATGTTCTAAAAAAATAACTATAGGCATAAAGCTTAATAAGGATTTTGTTGTTGTTATTGATGCTAGTCTTTAAATTTACCCGAACAGAAAACATCTTTTCCAGGTTAACGTTGATGTAACTATTCTAGTGCCTGGTCATGTGAAATGGGTCATCGAATTAAACTATGCTAAACGCAACATAGGAAAATGATTATAAAGTTTCGGTAACAAATGTATGCCTCTCAGTAATATCTTATCTGAATCTTATTAGACTTTGTGAGCGAGCTGGTACTTGAATGTATAACGTCAGCTACAGACGTTTATGATAATATACTGTATAGTTCAATGGACTAAAAATCGCAAGTTCAATAACAAAAATCGCGCAAATCAAATCAATTTGCAGGAATAAAAAATGGGGAACTACTCAAAACTTGCATAAATAGTGTAGCATATTACTTAATACTCGCATAAACCAAATATTGAATTATTCAAAGATTGCATTAAGGCTAAGCCGAACTATGTATTGTATTATGAAACATTTTTAATGTACTTGTTCTACTTTCCTGTTCTATTTTAAAACCTTTCATTTGCAAAATACGGTGCATTGTTTTCTAGGGACTTTTGTAGGATTTTTCAACAAATTCACTGAAATACGTTTTTTTCTGTCTTGTATAGGATGAACTTGCCAGCTCATTCAATACTGAAACTATAAATGGGAGCAATTCTTTCAAGAGACTATTCTGGGGAGCAGCGGGAGCTGTTGGTGCAGTTACACTCGGAGCATTTCTTGCATCAAGATCATAATTTCAACATGGTAAAAAACAAAAATGACTTGAAAAATCAACAGGTGTTTTTTATGGTTTGTTTGTTTTTTCTTTTGGACACTGATTCGATAGCATTTAAGTCGAAATGCTAGCTACTGCACTCGTCAAAGAACTATTCGCCCATAGCTTATGTTTTGTATTAATCATAAGCGTGTGATTATGAAACCAGTTTTATGTTATTTTATATCAGTATAGATTATTCTTTTCTGAAATGTTTCGATATATAAGTTATATAAAAAGATTGCAAAAGTAGTGCTTAAACATAAAAATATGTTTTTGTGTTTTCATGTTATATCCATATAATTTATTGTGGAATAAAAAACTATAACTGAAATTATATAAAAAACTTAATAATATTGTATGTGTTTTCATTACAAACATGTGTAATGAAAACCAATCTGAGAATTACGATGAATGTTTTATTGCACAATTCAGTACAATATAACCTCACTACGCTTACATAAACGTACAAATTGTAGCTAAAAATGTATCCACTAAGCTTTTTATACTGTACTGAGTTTATATAGTTATTTGTATTATTCTATCACCTCATCATGAGTATCCACTTTATAAAGTGTTTATTAATGTACATATATAAAACAGAACATTCATTAAAAAAATAATGGTAGATTTTGTGTTGTAACTCTATTTTCACTGAGCGATAAAAATGTGTCGATTTAATGCATAGTGTGTTTGTACTTGTAGGGATATTGCAGCAAAATTTTCATGGGAGAAAACAACTATTGTATCGTGAAAGATCACATTACATTGGCAAAGTTGTGGGTTAAAAGAATATATATTTTAAACCAGTGTTTCTCAAACTGTTTCACGAAAATTATTTTCATAATCAACATGCTTAATATCATGACCTTGTTAGTCTATTTACTCACTTCGCTAAACATTTTAAATTTATGCATATAAGCTAATATTTAGAATTAACAAATTCTTATTCTGAAATCAAAGGAAGCTTTCTATGATCAATGTTGAACAATTTCAGAATGGATAAAAAGTTTTGTTAGAATTTCTAAATTCTGATACACTGAAAAATATCGATAGATATAATTATCGTAACTTACAAAATATCATACTGTATATAAAAAATAGCTTTTAGGAGGGGTTCCTCAAAATTTTATAAGAGTATTAAGGTATCCTCAGACAAAAAGATTTAGAATCGCTGTTCTCTAATAATGTCTTTCATTTTCAGTGGTTATACAACCATTATTTTGGATACACAGAAGTACCCTGATTCATGGCATTCCACCTACACTGTTTTGATTATGTTCTATTCTTTCAGTAGTTTTCAGCGTAACATGCTCATTGGCTGAGTCATATAAAACATCAGGCACCACTTTGTCATGTAGTCTTTTTGCATATTTATGGAGAAAATATTTTAATGTAAGCACTTTGTATTCAATTTGCCTCACAGTATATGCTTACAATATACTGTATTCATGTTCTGTACTTTCATAGTTTCATATACAGGTATACCTCACTCTTTTGTTACAATTGTGACGAGAGTACTGATGAAAGTCGAAGTATTAACTTTATTTAGCTTGGAAATTAGAGCTGTGAAAAATGCGAATAACTAACTGGATGGCACTTGCGAATATGTGCAACACTTGAATCAGTAAAATAAATAACAAAATAAAATCTACTGTTGCCCACCAGTTTTCATAACAACATAGCATAACTAAAGTGTGAATTATAACCAGATTCAATTAGTTATTTAAAACTAAAACAAAAATAGCTGATGACGATGCTCGATGGTGACACTACAACGGCACGACAGACTTTGGGGATTTGGTATAAATTTATAGGCGACGAAAGAGCAAAACGACGAAAGTCGAGATATGCCTGTATGTATGTGTAAACATATGCATGATGCCAGTACAATATTCATTTCCCTTTATGCTCAGTTCTATTGCATGCAATATGAACCGAAGCATTATATTAGACCTTTATGTGCATTTGTATGTTCCGCCGTTTGACAGGGTCTGCAACTAAGGTGACCAAATTTGAAAAACCAAAAAATCAAGACACGAAAACAATATCGATGAAACAACCGATGTACCGATCAAACCTGGATTACTTTTTTTAATGTTGTTACATCGAAAAAGTGTTAATTTGTTAATATTAATTTGTATAACCAGATGTCAAAGGAGGAAAGTTGGATACTAAAAAAAAGCTTATAAAAAAATCTGAAAAATGAATAGATAGCATTACTGTGTCTATGTATTATTGGTCAAAAGGACTTCAAGATCCGATCATTAAAAAACCTGGACACAAAAAACCTTTTCAGGACCCAGAGACATTGGGCTGAAAACTGGGACATCTATGCTGGGTCACCTTATCTGCAACCCAACTGGTCATATAAAATGGGATACTGGCGCAAAGTAAGATCAGTGAAACACTTGACAAATACCTGGGGTCGTAGGGTTTTTACAAGTTCCAATAACAGTGCCACTAAACTCTCATGTGAATTTTTTGTCAATTGTTTCCATTTTATTTATGTTGAATAAGGCGCATTCTTAAATGCAGGAAAATGGCATTATTTAGTGTCAGGAGAATCGCTGCACTTACCAAACAGGTTCAAGATGAGGTAGTCAATCCCAATTGGATGTAAAATTTATAATCATAATTGGTTTCAGTTGAAATAATTCTTGGATTGATTCAGTTCTAGAATTGAAGATTCAAAAGATAAACAGTTCAGTAAACACAATGTGGAAATGCATTAGGTAATCATTAATGGTTTGATTTAACATTGCTTTTTATTTGGCTTCTATTGAATTCATTGTGCTTATTAACAGGTACAGCAGGTCTAGAGACAACATCAGCTGAGAATTGTGAAATATAACAAAATAATTGTATGGTAAGAAATGGAGGAAAAAATCCTGGTCGATAACTTCAATAGATGAATGGCAATCCAAACTGAGATTGTGCTAAACTCTCAACAAAGCACATAAATTTAAGAAACTAACTTTAACCTATTAAATTTAAGCTTATCATGGGTCATGATATAATATAGGCAGTGGCGGGGTTAGAACCAACTTTCTGGGAGGGGTTCATGTGAAATTTCATGACAAATATGTCTTTACGTTGTTTATGCTGCAAATCAAGTTCTAAATGAGAGCATTTTAGACCCAAAAAATGCATACTTTAGCCTTGTTTGTCTCTTTTCATAAAAACATCCATATAGCATTAAACACTTCAATGAACTAAATACGTTCTGCAAGAGGTTTGAACCCCATAAATCAGCCAGTGAGTTTAGGCGATGTTAATATATATATAGTTGGACAGGTGAGGTCAATAATTAAAATTATACTTTAAAATGGATTATCAGGCCTGGATGACTTCCACATTTCAAGGTACCATAATGTAAGAAAAAAATGAAAGACATAAACAGAATTAATAGCATAGTCTCTTGATGATGAATACTGGATACCAATTTTGTAAGTTCGAGAACATTTTAAATCATGAAGGGCAAGCTGCCAAATGACACGCTTCAATTTGAAAAGACAAATGCACACACCGACATGTTGAGTGGATTGGTAATCGATAAACATTTATTAAGTAACATCAACAAAAAAAAATAGTTACTTGATATAACGTGGATTACTTCTCCATAATTAATGCAGCAAAGAAATTTTCAGAATTAATAAACAAAAGATATTAACATCAAATATAAAATACACTTCAATTTTTTTTTTTTTTTATATATATATATATGTATATATACAGCTCTTAACAATTACAAAATGCTGCATCACTGAGGAAATATATTTAAAAAATAAAACAAACCACCAAGAACTTGAAAAGCAATAAATACGTGGCAACAAAAAGTTTTTGGAAACCTAAATGGTATCTCCACCGATTGCACAGACTTTATATTGATAAAGTGTTTCAGGTCTAGAAGTTGCTTTTATATTATTTCTTTAGATTAGAATCTAGCCAATTCACAAGTAGATCGATTGATTAGGCACACATTTTTTAGTACACACGCACTACAAGGACTGCGGAACTAACTGCAATGTACAACTATGTACACACTAATTTTTCTACCGAAACCTATTCATTTTATATATATTTATATAGCTCTGTTGTCCTTTTGCTCCATTTGTCCACACGCGTTAATATTCAAACATCACACTGACTCTAGTTTACCGGCAGTTAAAACTTCTAATAGGTACCTATGGACCACAGAATTTTCCACCTCGGCTAATCCTACTATTATTATCACACAAGTATTTTAATACTGTAGCATCATGTAGTTTATTAAGTAGGATATGCATAAAATAATAATAAATAATATAATCTCTGAATATATGATTATGGCAAATCTTTTGTTTGTTTTTTGTATTTTTTGAGATCATTATTTTCCGATGGACGAAATACAACCTTCATGCTGCATGTTGATCAAAGAGTAAATAGAACTTCATAAAAAACGATAAATGTTAACGAGTGGTTTTTTTGTTGTTGTTTTTTTAGTCAGTGGGAAATGAAATTTAGAATCAAATTTTAGTGTTTTGGCAAAGAAAACAACGTTTTTAAGAGGTAGTATTTCACTCACTTCAGGCAGAATAGTCAGTCTTCTTGCGTTTTTCACGTTCTTCATCTTCTTGAAGCTTTATCTCCTCCTGAGCTTGAAGCTTCGACTCCTCCTGAGCTTGAAGAGTGGGCTCAGCTGCGTTCATGGTGCTAGCTTGATATGTCCCTTCCAACGTCTCATCTAGTTCGGGGTGCTCCGTAAGATACTGTTCCAAAAACTTGACTACTGGATCCTGCTGAAATAACTTGGCATCGTCCAAAGGTGTGTGACCCCATCTGAAAAATAACATCAGTTAAGATAACGCAACAATACCGACCTACAATGGAAAAACGTTAAAACACATATAATACCTGTCTTTAGGTGTTGGTTTCACATGACATTGCTTCAGCAAAAACTCAACACACTCCAAATGTCCTTCTGCAGCAGCTAAGTGTAGGGCTGTTCGTCCGTCATAGTCGCACTGGTTCATATCCAAACCTGAGAGTTGGTGTCTAGCATATTTAAAATACAAAAAAATATTTGAAAAAACATGTTCGTGTAGTTTGGTGAAGATGCGTTAAATGGTAGAAGCAACTCGCCTACGCATCGCTGTCACATCACCACTGGCAGCACTAAATAGAAGACTGACAATTTGCAACCCTTTGGTCTCAAACTTGTGTCGACGGGGGTCTTTCTTTTGTGCGGTATGTCTTAAATTGTCGTAGCGGTGGAAGTTGAATGTCGATACCAACTCCTGTAGTCACATAAAATAGGATTAAGTTTAAGCAATACTTTACCGGGCAAAATATTTTATACAACCCAATAAACTGATTCTACACAATGAATATTTTAAAAAATAAATACCTCACAGAACTGAACGCCTCTAACAGAATTCCCCAAGGCATCCAACGGTGGTGACCACAAACACATGCCCATGACATTTGGTACAACTAGCAGGAGTGCTCCTGAAACTCCTGATTTTGCAGGCAACCCAACCTGACATGACACAGAGAAATATATAAATAAAATTATCTAGACATTCAATTTGGTGTGTCCTCAAAAATATTCATGCTCATATCTATCTATCTTTATAAAATGCTAGATTGAATACTTTGTTTACTGGTTGCTACAGCAACTCACAAAACTTGGTTTCAATCGCAATCTAGCATTTTATTAAGATAGATAAACAACTAGGTACAATAAAAAATCATTATTTTTAGTATATTATTTGTAGAATATGATAAAAGGCCAGTGTTTCCCAAATGGGATTTCACACAGACAGTGGCGTCACTACAGGGTGCAATGTATTCCCCAACCTTCTAATCTTTTAATTATGGAGTCTTCTATGAAATATATGAATAAGCGCAGTGGCGGCTTGTGATTTTAATTCGTGGGGGTGCTACTTCAGAATCTTTTTAAGAATCATGGAATATTTGCATTAAGCAGACAAGTTATCTCATTCTGAATAGTTTCAGAAACACCTGAAGACTGTACTGGTTTCTAAATGTTTCTTCAAATCCTGGTCTAGTTTTGATGAAAAATTTGTTAATCCCCTAAATACACCTGGATATTCTGAATCATCGTTTTCATCATGTCCATGTAAAAGAAGTTCAAACTTCCCACAAAATGTAATATAGTCTATTATCTTCAATATCTTCGAGTGTCTTATTACAAAACACATTACATTAGAGCCAATCACAGCTAAAGTTTCATTGTTCAGTAAGCTGTTTTTTAAGTGTGAGTCTTATAATCAGGTGCGTCCTATATAATTCATTTTTATTACTCAAACGCCTAAAAGCCGCATCTTATGTTAGAGTGCATCTTATATTCGCAAACATATGGTAATATACTGTCCTGAAGTTTTAATGTTAACCTCAAACAAAAACTTACCTTGAATGCAAATTGTCCAGAATAATCATACATTCCGCAAGAATGCATCAACGACAGTACATCTCGAACTGAACTAGTTTGAAGTACACTTTCACCTGTTGTCGGGCATATTCCTCCATTTGCTAACGTTGCAGCCATGATACTCATGGCTTCGCAGTTGCTTTCCATTGCACAAAGCTACATTTACAGAGATATAAAAACAGATTTTAAAAATAGAAAAGAAAGCTACCAAATAAATAAATAAACAAATAAACAAACAAATCTTGTTTATTATACCTGGAAATAGAAATCCATGGTTTCTCTCAAATTAGATTTCTCGGGAAAGCATTTATTTTCTCGCATGTAAAAACCCAACGCATAATTTCGATCTGCTGCTTCTCGCTCCGACAAGAAGCTGTAGAAAAATCGAAATTTTTAATATACATTGCATCAATGTCACAATGACGCAATATTTAACTAAAAATTGGAAAAGTGTGTATGTATACTCATTAAAATAAGTCAATGCAAAACTTATTACTTACGTAGCATTACTGAACCCAAGAAATTCATATCCAGCTAAACGTTTGAAATAATTTGTCACCTGAATTAAACCAACACAAATAATATATTAAGCAAACCTTCATTTATGTACAGGGTTAGTGAAAAATGGTACGACATAGTGCTGAGCACTATTAACAGCACCCAATAGTCATATAAAGATGTTTCACAAAACAATGAATGCAATGTAGCAATGCGATCCAATAATTAAAATCATCACAAGTGTATAAAATAATTTTTATAACATAGTCTATTTGTAATAGTCAGTGTTAGGTTACAGTATAAGTAACATATTATGTATTATTTTATTTTATTACATATTTTTTATTTGCTTTTGTTGTCAAATCATTATGCTAGTTTGGCAAAAAAATTACCAAAAAGTTTCACTCTTCATACAGTAAGTAGTTCCCTCTTGCCTGAAAAGTCAGTATGGTAAATTCTGATTCCGAGCAATGTGATAGGTGCGTTAGTTAAATATAATAGTCTCTAAAAAATGTCCATATTTGATCAATAAGAAGCACTAACCAGGACTTCTTAATGAAGCCCCTAACACTCAATGGCACTCCACTCTTTTGTAAACTGTTATAAAAATCAAAATAATAAAATAATTGTAAGACCATTTGGTCTTGATTTTATGAAATAAAAACACTGCTAAATCTTGCTAAAAAATTTAAATTAAAAAACAAAACAGCAGCGGTCAAAACAGCAGTCAATACTTAACTACTTGTGCTTCGAACCAACCAAATACAGTGTGCAGTTTAATTAACTAGAGTGCAGTAGTTGTTTATTTAATAAAATATTTGAAGCATGAATAACTAATGAGAAATAACAAATAGAATAATGTATACTTACAAAATCAAATTTATCGGATACTTTCATTTGAGGCTACAATAGATAACAACAATAATAATAATTAGTAACTTTTTTGGTAATGACAAAAGGTGTAACAAACATTTGCTCTTATCATTTAACAGGGTGTCCCAAACATCAGCTTAGTTTGGTGAAACTATAATTTTCAAATAGATTTCTTAAAATATTTATAATGTGGTGTCAAGAAATTATAATCATCTTAACTTCTTTTTCTGTTGCATTCAGCAATTTAAATTTTATGACTCGAAAAGGCACATCCAAAAAAGCAAGAATTAAGTGCATTCTAAGATGTTTTTTTAATGTTTCATGGATATCCCATAAAAATAACCATGCTATTCAGTCATTTATCTCAAATTCACAAAAAGAAGCAGTGACTTAAAACACCCTGTATAATAAATGACTGACTAAATCATATCACCAAATGAGAACAAGCTACACCTTGTATAAAATATCAAAATTAAGTATGTTTTTACCTCAACTAAACTTTGAAGTAGTGAACAAACAATTATTGCGCCAGCGTTGATCATGGGATTATGAGGTTTTTCTAACAAGCAAACATAAATTTCAAATCGTTATATGTTCAACATTTTTCAAACTCAGGATGATGACAATAAATTTCATTTACTGTTGTAATCCAGAACCAGTTCATTGAACATTCGACCACTGGGCTCCTGGCCTGTGAATTTGTGCACTGTCTCCGATCCAAGTTCATTTAGAGCGATGGCATAGGTAAGTGGTTTACTACAGGATTGGATCGTAAATGGAACTTCAACATCTCCAATGGAATATCTGTTACAATAATTTAATACTTTTAGCAATGTTATCAAAAATATATTCAAATTATTTTATTTTTGGTCCTGCCTGCCTACGGACATACCTTTGCCCATCAACGGTACATACAGAAACGCCCCAATAATCGGGACTAAAACGCGCTAACTGTGGAATGTAACAAGCGACCTTTCCCGCATGGTTTGACTTGCACTTCCAGTAGAACTCTTCGATATATTTTGTAAAGTTCGTAAAGTCAGGAACTACGAACTGTCCTCGGAAAGCTCGACTAATTAGTACAATATTTTCCATGACAGCACTGGAATTAAGCAAATTGAGTGTAAATTTTTTTTAAAAGTGAACATGCATTTGACAATATTTAGAGCCATTCTTTTTTTTACTTGCTAAATATTTGCTTGTCCAATATTAAGGCTTCTACGGAACCCACATCCGACTTCTGATCTTTTACGATTTTCAAATTGTTCATCAATTCCCGCAGTCTTGGGTCTGTCTTCCTAAGACCTGAAGCTCGAAGAGCCTAAGCACATTTGCACACAAGTTACTTTCCCAAAAATGTAAATTAGCACATTAAATGTTATCACTGGCAGATTTATGGAGTGGATTAGGGAGTTCAAATCACCACAAGAACATGTTTAATGTGTTGACGTGTTTAATGCTGTATAGATATTGAGAAGTTTGGTAACGTAAATTTTAGACACACTTGTCATGACTTTTCAGATGATCCCCCCCCCAGGTCTGTTCTAAATCCACCACTGAATGCAATTAAAATTAAATGAAAAATACACAAGGAACAGAAGCCTTACTGCTAGAAACTTTCCCATTGGCACAAGATTGTCTTCATTCTTGAACATATCGAAGAGGACATCCTCAACATTACGAGAATTGTTTCCAGTTCTGAAAGTAAAAACCCATTTGATACTTTAAAAATATGACCTTTTAGGAACACTCTGTATACCACATCGTATACTGTCTATACCAGCAAATAATTCATGCAATTAGACAAAAGTTGTGTTTAATTAAACTCCTGAACACGATTAATATCATCAGCCTGTCTCAAGAAGATGGATTGGAATCAAAAATAAAAACAATTTATAGCAGATGTTTTGCCAAAGCTAAAATCAATAAAAGTACAGACTTCATTCAGCCCCAAAGGCAAAAAAAAAAATGGCGTTATATTTATAGAACTGGTTTTCCAATTATTATTCTATGAGATTTTTCTTTTCCCCCTTCATCAATAAATAGAGAAAAAAAACAAGCCAAAAAATATTAACAAAATTCGTTTTGTACAGGATAAAGATATCGTTCAAGGTGAAAAATTCTGATAGGAAAACTGCAGTATAATTGAAAGCTTGCCCGGAATAACGTTGCATGTAACAATTCATAGTTTTGAGTAAATGGCAAAAGAAGTATTCA
>JAQIWH010001187.1:0-34558 GCA_034695005.1 Cryptops parisi | reverse complement strand
ATATGAATTGTAACAATGAAAAATTATATTTGGAAATAAAAGCCTTTTTTTAGAAATTTTTTTTTGTAATACTTATTAGTGTTGTAACATAGATTGCGAAAAAAGTTATTAATCAAAAGCTATGAGAGATATTACAATTAAACAAATACAGTTAAAAACCTTAGCCTTTACTTACAAATTAAAGCTATAAATTGTAAGTAAAAGTTTGCTCCACACTGTGTTCGGCTTATTGAGAATGGACAAAATGTATGAAAAAACCCATTGAGGTTGGTTGTTACAACCGCAGTGGGGTAAATTATTACAGTGTAACAGGACAACTATAATTAGTACGAAAGCATGCAAACAAAATAATAATGAAGAAACAACACCCCGAAGATGTTCTAAAGCGACAAGTAAATAAATTTTGGAAAGTAAGAAGTCACTCAGGTCTGTTGAAATAATTTCAATGTGAATTCTTGAGCCCACGGTCTCCATGACGTCACAATAACGTTAAGTGGAACCCGTCCATATGTGACGTTTTTAAACGTTTTTTTTTGTTGTTTAAAACAGCGATCTTATTTGTTTTTTTTATACGATGTGATTAAACAGAAAAATGATGAAAATGAAGGTTTTGACTTGCAGACTGTTAGTACGTAGTAGTATAGATACAAATTTCATAGCATTGTTAGTTATATCAAGTTTAAAGAAAAAACGAAACTTTTTAACCAAAAAAAAAGTACAAATTGGAAGAAATATAGCTGATTTGGGATTAAATTAAGCAATATAACCAAAGTTTCCAATTACACACTGCAAGGACGAAGACGAAAAATGCAATTTCAACACCGAATGAAAAAGAACGCGGCATGTGCAGATGAAGTCTTTGGAGACATCATTCGATTAGGTTACTTTTTCTTCAACTAAAGAAAAGATTGGAACTTGAGTGAAACCTCAGCTTCCAAGGCGAATCATCGACAGAATAAAGAAACAAGGACAAAAAAAAAATCTGATGCAAGATCGACTTTTACGAGTGAAATCCGACGATACTGACAAGAAAATTTGTGACCCACTCGTCTGAAAAATGTGACTCACAATCTAACAAGGTTAAGGTGAAGAATAAACCGCGCAGTGATGACTATCGTTATGTCTATTTTAAGTTACAAGAAAATCGATATATCAAGAGATTGGCAATACTAATAAATGCAGGTGACCAATAACCAAAAGACAAGTAGGCCTAATTGGGAACCTACACTATTTATCGATCTTTCCACCGATATAAGACAACAGTACGATAACTTATTTTGAAATATAGCATCCCTAACGACATGGCATGTCGGATAAAACAGAATGTTGTTAGATGACCCAAGGTCGAATCTATCCACATTACATAGTAGGCAAGTTTGCGTGTGTGTTATACGTGTGTGTGTGTGTGTGTGTGTGTGTGTGTGTGTGTGTGTGTGTGTGTGTTTGTTTGTTTGTCCGTGTGTCCGTCAGCTCTATACACTCCTAAAGAGAACGATCTATGGATACGAAATTGTTACACAACATTCGGCTGCGAATTTCTAGACAACACACAACTATTTTCAACTGTGAACGTCGTGTCAATTTCGAGATATAGACGTTTAAAGTCCAACATTTGGTCACTGAGTGGTTATGTGGATGATTATTACATTACTACATTATTTTATATTATTTTGCTGTTATGTGTTCTCTTTGTAGTATATATCTCTCTGGGACGAAATAATTCAATAAACAATAAACATGGAGGTACCATAGTAACCACTTAGCACCAAACAACATTATGCCAAAATGTTTTGAATTTATCATTATGAACACCCTGCAAAAACCTTGATATTGTTTCATCATTAGCCCCTTTCCACGGTTTCAAAACAAAAGAAAACATCCACGGGCTTCACGACTAATATTGCAAACAATTCTTTGATCAGTGTCATACACCATATTAAATTTTTGCAACATAAAAACAATAAACCGTATGTAAAACTTATCTCACACTATAATTTGTCTTTTTTATTGTGTTTAGTGGTTAAAAGACTTGCTTTCTAATGTATAAATTTTATATTTTTCCTTTCCATTGCAATTCATTTGTAATGTTTAGTCCAACGGACTGGAAGAACAACTAAATACATGTATCTTCAAATTATTTGCAAAACTTTTCCGGTTTTCGCGAAATATATTGATTATTCCACTTCTCGATTTGTTGTTATTTCCAAAGTTAAGCATTTGTATATGGTTATTATAGAAGCAATTTTCATATCCTTCATTTTACACGTTCTTCAATTTTGCAGCTGTCTGTGTAAGATACCAACAATGACAAATTATTTTAGACTGTCCAAAGATTAGACTTCCTTGTCAAAAACTACTTGTAGATTTAGATTTATGAGCAAACACCAAAAAATAAAATGAAAATAAAAATAAATGACAAACAACTTTTGACTTGTTGTTCAAGTCAACAAAAATTCAAAGCAACATTCGCTCAAATCGTGAAAACAAAAGATAAACGAGTAAAAGACAAATGACTTCGTTGTCGGCAAAACGTCTACAAGAATCCAAGGAACGACATGCAGCGTGCAATTTTCTTATTTTTTTTCGCTATAATTTTTTTTTCAGGTTCAATGAACTCCAGTTCAGGAACTAAGAAACAAGCACAGAAAAGAAAGGCTACACCAAAAATTGCAGCACGGGAAACGTCGGAAAGTATATATGACCCAACATAGCCATTGACGTCAAAGCACACGTTACCATGGTTACCCTGGAGTGTGAAAATGGATCTCGACATGTCCACTCTTCAAAGGCAGCATCCCAACCTATACATATTTAACTAGATGAAGAAGACGTTCTACTACAACATTCTAAAGATTCAGAACTGCAGTCGTGTATATGACTAGAAAGCCTGACGACGGTAACTAAACCACAATGATAAATGTCAATGTCCAAAGTGGAATAAAACATGCACCATGTACATATATTATTCCTGACAACGTAAAACCCATTGCATTTCCTTGACACAACAAAAAATATATATCGACATCAAAAATATATTCCCAAAACATTCTGACAGAACGCATTTGTCAGACAAAATTTCTCGAAACTTAGCATATAAAACAAAGAAAAAAATTAAAAATAAAAAGTAGGCCTACGGTTCGCCAGAATCAACTTTCATGTTTTATGACCTTTTTATAATGTCATAAAACATGAAAGTTTATTTTATTTAATAATTTTCCAAAATTATAGGTTTCTTGGTCTTATTTAAAAACAACATTTTTTTTTACCATCAAAATAAAAACATTTCAAGTGTTAAACTAGGTTAACTACATGACGAGGTTTCTACTGCATACGTTCCGTCAAAATCCGAATCCAGTTACAACACGATCTTATTAGCAAAACTCGATTAACCTTGACCACGAAGGTTAAGTTAGTTCGTGAGAACAAAAGCCGCCAAACGTACAAGTTGCCAGTTCTAAACTCGATCAGTAAATTCTAGTTTTGACCAGAAAAAACTGAATTTGAGCTTGACGGTAACATATATGCACTTTTTGTACAGAATATTGCAAAAACTGGACCTTCGTATACAGTACCACTGTATACTTTCGTATACAGTACTTATCATATCAGCCCCTTGTATTTTCACATACTAATATACAGTACACAGTCCCTCGTTACCAGAGTTTTTTTTTAGCATACAAGGTCTGTGATATTTTTGTTTTCATTACCGTAGTAGAAATTTTTTAATTTCAGAAATTTATTAAAAAACAAATGGTGAATAATGAAATTTAAAGTTCCCGCCAGAGTTAGTTTATAATTTACTTTCCTGGAAGAAGTTACTTTCTCCATTGATAATATGTAACCCTTTAATAGTTATAGTGTATGCCACCATCTGGTACATAGTAGGAAAGATATAAAGGTAAATTTGAGTACTTATCGGTCACCTGGTGGAAGCCGGGTAAACGCTCAAATCGAAACGGACGAACCTTACCCAGTGGCCTGTCATCATAAGCACAAAGTTCATTTTAACCACGATAATCAAAGTGTATCAAACAACGATCGATCAAACACTCCACATCCCAACATCCCATCAGCGGTTTCCATCAGGTGACCGATAAGTACCTAAATTTGATTACTTAATGTGTCTTTAAACATTGAAAAAGTGTTCTTACACGTGAATACAGTATTTAAAAATCGCAAGAAAAGCCATGACGCATTTAATGCATTTTCATTAATTTCTCCTTTACATTGTACGTAGCTACTGTGGGCCTACAGTAGAAGAGCTTATTTCCAAAACGTCTTAAACACAATTTTTCAGGAAACAAGTTTTGTTTTATTCATTCGCCCATAGACTTTGCATACGAACGTGGATTTTGAGAGTGCTTTTCAGTAAGAAATAATAAACTTTCGAGTCGTTAAAATAACATATTCAGAATCAGCGAATGCACAGATAGTTTTCAGAGCCTCTTATCGCAAAAAATGATTAAAATGGAGATACGACATTTTGGAAATAAACTTCAGTTGAAAACAAAAAACACATTTTATGACGTCTGTTTACATTTAGTAAACAGATGCCATTTCAATAACAAATATGTGACATTTACGTATTCTAAATGTAGCCCCCTAAGAGCTGACTTGTATTTATTTGTTCGTTTTGTTTAATAAACAACCCCATTTCAAGGTTCTATAAATGTCATACAAAAAATGTAAATATTTTCATGTTTATCAATCTAACAAACAACAGTATTACATACACTATTACTTTACAACATGAAATTCAATACAAGAAACTTTTTACTTGTTATCTAATCTTCAATCTTTCTAGAAAAAAACAGAAAACTCCAGCAAAAAAATATCCAATCACAACGACAAGACTTTTCGTTCCAATTTCTTTTTTATATCATTTGTTGTGATGGTCCTTATGTTTTTTCTTTTACTGCCAAATAATGAATGAAAGCAATCTGTTATGAAGTGCTAGTGAAAGTGACCTCCTCTAGGATTTCAATCGTGACACTTCAGATTCTGGACATAAATAACACTGTCGTTTTTATAGGAGACGAACCTCGTTGCATTTACTGGACATGGCTTTCTTTTTTTAAGTCCATTTCATAATATTACACAAAATGGGAAAAAAAAGTGACACCCTTAAAAGAACAAGGATCGTCTTTATTTACGATAGATGTTGACTTTGGCTCTTCGTACTAAGAACTACACTAACAAAAAAAATAGAAGGGAAAAAAGGTTCGACTTTAGAAGAAAAGGTCAATGGCCCTTTCATTCAATCCAAATTTAGTAATGTATTAAAATATAAAAAAAAAGTTTCAAAAAAAAATGGTGACCCCATCTTATAATCAAAGTGAAAGTCTTAATCGAAGACATAAAACGAAAGCAATCAAAGAACTGGGGAATAGGATTTATTTCCTTTTTCTTTACTTCCTGGATCAAAAATAGACATTTCCGGAAATTGAATTTGACTTTAGAAATTCGGTTTGCTGGTGGCAATGTTTTGCAGAGGTCTCTCACCCCCACTAATAAAATTATTAGTGAACAACAATTTAAACAGAACTTGTGAGTGATTGATTATATTCCTTTTCATGGAATTCATCGGCAATTTTCAAGTGTCGATGCACCCAAAAAATGCAATTCACAGAAAGTAAGTCACAGAATGGATCAAATTTCCAATCTACTTAGTGTATGAACTCCTGTTTCCAAAAAACGAAAATTTTTATAAAACAACTTAAACACAGTTAACTTGCAAATAAGCTTGTGTGTGTTTAAATACATAACTTAAATAATATTCAATTCGTTGCATTCATACGACAGTCATCAATACCTGTTTATATTGCATTACATGGCATACATGTACATAAATGCACATGCATGGAATGTACTTAATTACACATACTTGTACGTGATTTTGTAACACGTACTGTATATACATGGTTTACTATGCAAATGGATAGATACCTGTATAATTGAATATAGAAGGGCTCGGCGCAGTAGCCCCATTTTTAAAAATTTTACAGTATCGACAAAAAAACTGTTTTGAACAGTAAAATATGCAAAATGTACCGAATAAATAATTTAGATATGTACAGATCACTTTGTTAATATACTTTTTATCAAAAATACTTTACAAGTAATATATTTATTTTTAAAAAACAAATGTGAAGTGAGTTGTCTGTTGTTAGTTCTAAAATCAGTACACAACAAATAATAAAGAGTTTCCGTACAGCCGTGAAGCTAACTTGGCTTATACACGCAACAGTGACTATCAGCGCAATCTATGGTACCTTTGTATCTGAGCATCAGATTGGCCTGTTTATTGCATCAAACGACGCAAGATTTTGAAACACACTACATCCATTAAAAAAAAATGATTTTCGGCAAAAACGTGGAGTTGATCGGTTACTGCCCCGAACTCTTCAATTGGAAATGTATGCAAAATGTCATACATTGAGCATTACATATTACATGTGTTGATCTGTATCACATCTCACACCTCATTACATACGTGTATGTATAAAAAGTACAGTAAAGTTTATACAGAAACTCTTCGATTTATGCAAATTTCTGACATTTTTCTAATATGCAACAAAAGAAATGATCTACGTTACTCATTAAATGCAAGAAAATGTTGCTATACGCAGTTTTTTGATGCATACGCGTGACAACGCTTCACCCTGTCACTTGATTGGAATTTCAGTATATGTGATTTTCGATTTATGCAAAAATTTGCGCAAAAGTGACCCTCGCATAAATCAAGAACACTCCTTTAGTTCTATAAATATATCACACAAACAGACCCTATTAAATAGTTGTGCAACAGCAATAATAGTGATCTACCGCATAAAGTATTGCTTTTGCTCGTTCGTTAGCAACTTATAAACTCCTGCCCCACATTATTCTTCCGCTAATATTAGCTTTCGTTCGAACTTGTTTTCTTTTATACAACCATCGTTCTTATTATAAACTTGACCTCAACTAATGGTTCTATTAACAACTAACAACGACTCGATGGATCGGGGATAATAACAGTAATTCACCAAAATGTTAATGTCTCACCTCAGCTGGCGGCATACTGTAACCGGAGGCTTCCGGTTTCAACCCATCACGTGACTCCCGGAAGGGAGGAAGCATGACACTCTTGGAAACCTGACCACCAATGTCTGTCTGTCCAGTCGTTTCTTCGATTAGCACCTTTGCACACGTCTTACTGCACCGCCGACAATTGACAAATCTTTTGGTCGGTGACACAATCAAACACTATATGGCATAAATTCCACCAAAAAAAAAACAACAACACAATTTTGCACGTTTGACATTGGTTCTTTGTACTTTAGCAGATTTACTATTTTTTTCTGTCACCAACGTTTCTACCTACGTAATTCAATTTCCCTTCATCCCAGATACGAGCAACTCTTGTCATTCGATAGATATATACAACGTCGAAAATCGTTCTCAAGTTTTTGCTAAATGGTTTAAAATAGATTCCGATTCCGTCACATTGCGTTGTTCCATGAACCGTCATGGCGTTGTCAACGACGCTCACATTTGCGTAGGATTTTTAACACCTGTTACCCTTTCAAATTTGTTTTTACCTTTCAGTAATGACACAACGCAACGGGAGATCTTTATCACCATCATTAAAATCCACGTCAGGGCCCCATTTTTTTCACGTTATGTGACGTGATCGAAAACTATGGAACACAGTTATCGATATTTAACACCGACGCGATTTCTCAAACACATTATGCATCCAGTTTTATTAACATTTATATGGCCTGTCAATACGATCAATAAAAAAATATCAATTAATAAATATCGAATGTCAATACTTGGTGAAAAAAAGTTGAGAGAAAAAAAAACATGATAAATTTGGCGATAAATTTAGCAGTCATTATTCAGAATAAAAATATTTTTCAAATGAGCACGGAAGAGCTAATTAAACGAAAATACGCGCAAACAAGAAAACAAAACACTAATTATAGACACACAAAAACAACTAGCGCCAATAAAAAGTTCATAATTTTGGAACAAAAAATGTTGGAAAATAAATCAATAAAAACCAAAACAAATTAGTTTGAAATTCAAGATATTAATTAACATTATTATCTAATAAGTATATCGTCATATCTCCAAGTAAAAGAAAACTGGATAGAAAGGCGATTTCATAACTCAAGGATGTGTAGTTTTCAGTTTCATTATCCGCAATTACCAGCAATTTACGTGCACCAGTATTCATTTTCATATATCAATTTCTTCTGAGTTTTTTTTTTGTTTTTGTTATCGATTCTTGAAACGTTTGTATGAAACTAGACATCAAACTCGTATCAAGTTACATTTCGTAAAAATAATAAAAAAACTTTACCAATAGTTGAAAAGAAGCAAACAAACTACACGTCCATTACTTAGAATAAAACTTGACCAGTTTCAGATACCATTCAATAGCGTCTAGTATACTATTATATTCTTTTTTATACCATGGCACCGTCTAACAAAATGATTATGTAGACGTTGTTATGAAGTTATTCAAAAAACCTATAATCAACATACACAAAAAAAGTCTAGTTCGTTTAAGTTCTACCATACTAAATATTATACTATAGGCCCTATTTTAGTATACAAATAAGAAGTCATGATTCTACATTACTTTTGGATAGAAAACAAGGATTGAAAAAAAAATCCATGTCCTAGCCTGAGATCGAACCAGGGATCTCTCGTACTCGCGACAAGACGCTCTAACATGCTGAGCTACCGGAACAGACGAAGTTGGAAGCCTGATAAACATTACTTATTAAAAATCACTTCTACATTACTTGTTATTAATTGGTATGTCTATCCTTACACATCACATGAAACACATTTTCTAGTTATCTAAAAAAATATTTTGACACCCACGCATTGTTTCGACACAACATAACTAAAAATAACCGTGGCAACCTATAATTTAAAAGTACATTATATCTTTTTTCTCATTTTAATCACACTTAATCTATCGTGGATTACAATGTTTTTTTACTGTGTTCATGCTGTGACATTTGTTTATGTAATCGATTTTATTTTGTACTTTTTATCGGTACGTGTCCCTTTGGGATAAAGTTATTTAACTGCAAAAAAAAACAAAAAACAAGTAATTAAAAAACTGCGTTTTTGATACCCTTTTTTTACAACCTCGTAATTATTGAAACAAACACGTGGAAGAATATTTTTGGCTGAAATATGTTGTTACGTGTTTATTTGGATGGATCGCGGTTTTATACTCTCAACAAGAATGGCTGCTCACTCACGTAATGAGGTAGTAGTACACTATAAGTAGGTAGTAAATTATATACTGTATAAGAAAAAAGCATTTATCTTTGTGTACAACAATGTGTGCTAGTTTGAAATGGCTTATAAGAGTGTAGGTATATCCTCAGAACAGCAAACACTTTTCAAACACTCTTCTGCGTAGAGGTTCATAGAGTGGGCAATCCACCAGGAGAATTGCGTATGTCCTATCCGTAGCCGTGTCAGCCATCACTTCTTTCTTTCTGACGTCAGAAAAAGAAGTCGTCCATACCGACCGTATATTTTATAGCCATTCCTCTTTCCGAGCTAATCGAATCGCCATTTTTGCCAAAGTTGTAGGTCGGATGGTGTGACTTCAGTTGC
Organism: Cryptops parisi; assembly: GCA_034695005.1. NCBI lineage: Eukaryota > Metazoa > Arthropoda > Chilopoda > Scolopendromorpha > Cryptopidae > Cryptops > Cryptops parisi. Next base: position 24,925 of record JAQIWH010001187.1, on the reverse strand, counting down.
GAAATATGGCATGTGCAGCCTAACCCTGCTTTAGCCGCTACAACTGCTTGTTCATTGCCTCGGATGCCGACGTGGCCTGGCACCCATACAAAGACAACAGGTTTGCCTAACTCCGCAAAAGCAAACTACGTATGTGTCTACCTTACTTGCATACATACATACAAATGAAAATCTAGATATTAGCACTGAGTAGCCTAGGTCGAGTACTTATGTCGTACGTACGACTTGAAGATATTATTATATGCATCGTATTGTCCTTATGTGCAGCCGGCTTATCTCATACTCGAGTAACTAACCTCTCGGATTCACCTTCAAGAAATGAACATGCCGTTTGAGACAATACAAAACTAATATAAAATCTTCGTGACAAAATGTTTAGCCATACTGTCTAGCGTTTCACTGGAATTAATCCCTTTTCTACTGAATCCAGATTGAGTGAATCTCATTAGCAACACTTTTTTTTCCTAAATAACGAGATGCAAATCCAGACACATTGCAAGCATCAGTGAAATCGGAGAAGTACAATCAACCCTTTATGATAAAGGTTAACAACGTCAAAATTTGAATAGCCATCCGCTGAAATGTCGGTATTCCAATAAGTTTAAATGGCTGGGGGCTGTAAAAGAACCAATTACACGTCAATGGCCTCCACAGTAATAGGTTCGGAAATTGAAAAAGTTCAAGAGAGTATAGACGAAAACGATCGATTATCCACACAAGGCGGTGAAATGATAGCCCGATTTGACAGCAACCTAGACAGTATTAGGATTTCCGTAAGCCAGACAGTAGTGTCATATAACGATGAGTGCGCATGCGCTCATCGCATTTTTTCCTGTTGGGGGAAGAGGAAGAGGGACTTCGGTCCATCAACCATATTGTCCGAACTGCTTAAAAATTTCATCACGTTGCTGCATCAGGGAAATTCTTTCGACAGTTGGGTCACCGAACCGTATATATCATTCAAGACGTTCATCGACGACAAAGGTGAACTTGTAATCAAATTATGATAAACAATTTCCGTCGGAGACAAAAAGTTATAATTAAAATATGGGTTTCAGAAAATACAAGTGCAGCAAACCATATTTAATTTAGTTCGTTCACCTGACAGGGGATCTGAACTTAAGTCGCCTCAAATGAGATGGCTAGAGACAAAGAAAAAGAAAAACTGAACCGCTGAAGGATAAACTCCATGAAAATATTGTTTTCTTAAGATATTGTTGGCTTATCGAGATCATTTACAAAACGACCAATTAGTTGTATTGAAAGTTAATGACATGAAGAATTTCCGAAGTAGATGTCAATAACTCTATAAGTCTAGACGAAAAAAAACTAAGTTCACGACCGCTGTTTGAAATGGGATAGACTTTCATGGACGACTGGATCAAAACAAGGATTCGTTTAAGAGAAAACAAAGGTACACGAAAACAAGTACACGAGAATTAAAGATCGGACCAAACAACTTACCATGGAAACACATGGAATCGATACAGAGTTCATCTCAAACAAACAAACAAATTGAGTTATTAGAATTTGTAGCAAACTATTATACATAGAAGTTACAAGAAACCATGATATTTTGTGAACGTTTCTTGTAAAAACAAGAAAACTAAGTTTCACGTACTGAAACCTACATAAAACTTCGTTATATTTTCCGAACTTTCTTGTAAATATGCTACACAGTCACTATTAATAGCGAAACCTACGCTCATCAATCACTAAACCATTGAAATAAGTCTACGCGTCACTCAGTAAGTGATATCAATTGTATATAGCAAATGTACATATAAGTTTAGATGTTTGTTAATTTATTTAATTGTTTATATGTTTGTATAGTTTATTTGTGCCATTCGGCGCGCAGAATAATAAAATTTTAAAAAATTATCTTAGAGATACCCACACAACATCTCAATAAACAAAAAAAACTTGACATAAACGATTACCAGAAAAATGAAATTAAAATCAATAAAGAAATCAAGTGACATGCAAAAAAATAACGAACAAAATTTCAATTAATTCAAAACGATATTCATAACTTCGAACGTTGCTGTTTTCATTAGGTTTCTAATGAAAAATAACGATTAGATCCCTAATGAAAAAAAACGACCCACGTATTCCATTCCAGTTGTTCAAGTAAAAGATGTCAGAAACATTTTTAACATATAAGGGACTAAATTTGTAAAAAATTAAAATAGAATTTCACCTTACCTTTCACTGACGGGTAGCCTACCACACCTTTATGCCCCCAACGTTACCTCCTCACAAAAAATGCTTTCTCGGGGGACAAACAACAACACAGGAATCCACACGAAACACAACAGAGAAAGACCTTGATCTTTCTCTGGTTGGTCTATCCCTGGAACTGGAGGTAAGTTATTTTTCAATTTTTAAAAAATTTAGTCCCTTATCTGTATTCTCCTTAAGAAAATCATTTGATAAGCATTTTCTTAAACATAATAGCAATAGTCTAAGCATTAATCAATCATACCCCCTAACTGCATATTTCAATTTACTCGTATTTTTCAGATGGCGTTTAACTGTTATTCAGCGATTACAAGATAACCAATACCGTGTAAAAGTTTGTTTTTTTGTAAAGATGAATTAAAATACTGCAATATCAACTAGCCTATAAAAAGCATTTCTGAATCTAACCAAGACAAAGCTACTAACTATATAAAAAAATAGGAATAATTGAAAAAAAATTCTTACCTGTCTTTCTTTGAGGAACAGGGCATGCGATGGTACATCTTTGGAACAACCAGCACTCTGGGTTCGTCGCAACAGTCGGAACAGTTTGCCATTAAGTCTACTAGTACTTCCGCTATGTCCATGCTGGTTGTTGTTGTTGTTGTTGCGTCCGGAAGGAGACGTTGCTACAGTCTTTGTCGTCGTTGCAGGGGAAGTTTCCCCAGAACCTCTTTTCTGTCGGATCCGATCACTCAAGAAATGGAAACCAAAAACTGACCCACCGGGCACCAGTCCAGCCGATCGGGTGTCGGGACTGGAAGGTCCGCTTTCCAAAGTCGAAATTCGGTCCGAGCTGTGACTATTGGCTATGGGTCCTCGGTAAAGAGGAGCGCTCGGCGACAACAGGTTGTCAACGCTGATGGTGCACTTGGAGGAAAACTCGAAAGACACTCCTGCACTAGCATAATTGGGAGTGTTGCTGGCGCTACTCGATGCCCAGCTCGGACTCGATTCGTTGCTTTCGCCGCCACTGACACCGCCATGTTCAGGAGCGGCAGCAATGGCAGCTGGTGCCAGTCCTTGGTCTACAGTCAGATGCTGGTCTCGCTGTTGCTTCATCGACAACGAGGAAACGCTGGTCCGGATGAAAGGAGGTTCTTTCAACGTTGGAGTCTCCGATGAGGCTGGTGTGAAGTTCAGTTTAAACTGACGTCTGGGATGGGCAAGCATGGGGGATGGTGGTGATGGAGTGTTACTGACAGGTCGTCGGGTTGGTGGAGAATGATCCAGTTCTTCCAGAATGACACCCTGGCAAAAGACGAAAAAAAAGTAATCGATTAAAACAGGTGGTTCGATTTGGACATGACAAACTATTGAAAAACCTATACAAGTTACTTTAATCTGTAAAATTGTAAAGTATTTCTTTAATACTGCAAATTATTGTAAAGTTATTTCTTTAATACTGCAATCTTTGTAAAGTATCGTATTCGTATATGACGTTATTATTATACTATCTAAAGGCAGAATTAACTAACATTTTTTCAAGCAGCTAAATTGAGAACTTTTAATCTTACGCAAAATACAATAAAATAATTTTCCATATGCCATGACACCCTTTAAGTTCCATAAGCATATTCAATTCTTTAGAATTTCTCTGATTTAAATTTCAGATTATTATCTAAATTGAAAAATAGAAAATCACATTAAATCAATCACAATGAATTCTTTTCTCGGATGACAACAACAAGTGGCTCAAAATACAAGAAATTGTTTTTAATTTGTCATTCGGCTGCGTTTGCTATGGTGTTATCATATACCCATGGAAATTCGATCGGTGACAGATCAACAAGGATTTTCAACACGGAGTCACTGAACTCGTATCGAATCAAATTAATGTGTTAGTATATTCCATTGCTTAGAGAAGTTCATGCAGTCGTCGAGTCGGATTAAGAATAAACATCATAAACAGCAAAATAATTTCTCGGTCACGTAAAACAGCTTGATAATTATAGATACAAGTTTTTCGTAAAACACCTTTGTTAATCTGAAAGCAAGTCAGCATTTAAAAGGTTATTTGCTCTTCGCAAAAAAAATACAGGGACATTCTTTGTGTAATATAATTTATTTTAATTATTTTTGCACCTACAAATACTAGATGCAGTTGAGCAGTGTATATGAAAATATTAAGTATGTCTATTTGTGTAGTAGATATGAACACAATGACACGTGTAGTGAGAATTTGATCAATATAATTCAAGGATATTAAAGACCCACCATAGTTTCTTAGTATATAAAATATACAGAATTTTGTGTGCATCATTAATTAAAGGCTTGCCCGGAATAACGTTGTATGTTACCAAAATTTAATATTGAGATTATTATGGAAAACTGTGCCTCATATATGTGCCTAGCTAGTGCTGTCATTGGACAAACTCAAACCTGCCTAAAACATACATATATCACTTCGAAATTGGGCACCTAATTTTATGTGACAATCAATGTGTTGCTGAATACTTTTTTTGCCATTTACTCAAAACTATGAATTTTAACATGCAACGTTATTCCGGACAAGCCTTCAATTGTAAACATCTAAACGAAAAAACTTAGCAAGCACTTCATAAAAACTCAACTCAATTAACTGTGCTTGCCTCCCTGGTTGTTGTTTTTTAAACTTTTTTATTATTATTATCTTATTTTTTAACTTCTCTTTTTGTATTTTTGTCAATTTCGTGTTGTCTAATTTGAGTTTACTGTATTGTTTTTATTGTATTGCGTGTTGTACCTTTTATCCTTTGGATGCAAATCTAACTATGTCTGTCTGTCTGCTTGCTGTCTGTCACACTCGCCTGCTAAGCTGAGTGCTAACCTTCTCTCCTTTTATAAAAAAATCCGTATATATGTACCATTTTCATGTACCATTTCAGAGGTGGTTCCTCCACCCTAAATGTCGAGTTTATAATTCAACTGTTATTAAATAATCAATTTCATCATTGCCAATGAATCTATATTACTTTTACGCATTTGTTTATTTCATTAGGATTCGATTCTATTACCACCCGTGCTTCTGCACGGGTTAACCTCTAGTTTCTAATTATAATGTAAAATCTTATTATTATTTATTGAGATGTCACAATGTGACAAATACAAAAATAATGATACACTAATGATGAGTAATACTACAGTATACTAATTCTGCTATTGCATGTAAGTATAGTAGGCTCACTGGATAACTGATATTATAATAAATAAATAAGTAAATAATTGCTTTTAACCATTAAACAAAAGAAAAGTAGTGATTATACAACCGAAGAGCTTCGGACAATATGATATTACGGCACATTTTTTAAATTGTTCAAAAGAGTCGTTTTTCTGGCAAGAAAATCCATACATACCACACAAGATGATTCTCTATATTAAGCTGCCATTTTCTGGAAAATCCAGAAAGTGTAAAAGTAACTAGCTAGAAACAGGACTGAGGGACAGTTTGATGTGAATAAAGATGTCATTTTTGAAGAACAAAAGTGTGGCTTATCATTATACTTTGCTCGGAGCCTTCCAATTCTTGGAACTCTGACATTTCAAGGCATCCATCTTCTTGGCGAGAAATGATGGATCAAAGAACACATTTTAATACGAATTAACACGCCATTTTTTCATGTGGGTAAACTTGTCACGTACAGTCTGTATCACGACAACTAAGTGCAACGCTTGACGAAGAGATTTGCAAAAAATCCCTCTTCGACCCAAGCGGTCTACGTGCAAGAAAAGCGTGATAAAAAAACATGAAAAACTATCAGCAAGTGTTGATAGAAGACATGAAATCGGGATGATTAACGCTTTCGTTACCAATCACTGATCTAATGGGCGCTCTGAGAGCAAACCCTGCTTCCGACCACGTGGAGGAATTTTACGCCCACTTACGTTAACATCACCATAGGAACATGTATTTTTCTACACGTGTGGGTTACTCTTCACGTGCCATCTTTCGTCTCCGAAATCATAAAAAAAAAAGAAAAAAAAAATACATATCGTCACTTTGATATCACATTCCTCGTGTTTTGATCCTCGTCACCAAAAGTTTGAAATCAGTCAGTCAACAACAACTCTTACACGTGTTGGACATTCAAGAGTGTTTTGTGAAACATAATACCTCAACAAAAGACTATATAGAGGTTTGGGACAACAAAAGTATCCTCGTGTGTCCAACAAAACAAGTAGGTAGCACGTGGCCTTTATACATAATCTCCTGTGAATACAAGTTGCTATGAAAATTGCCAAATAAATTCCCGACGACTTCGACATTCCCTGACAAAGCGACGGGCTTTCATTATTAGATATAAGGCTATACCAATCTAACACAATAAACTACAATTGACAGTGTTGACTGGTTGAAAATGTAGTCTACGTAGTCTACAGTAAGAAAAACCACAGCAGGTTCAATGGTTTGTCAATAATGGTTTCTTAATAATACAATTCTGACAAGCTTTGTGATATTTTCTTTACAAAACGTAACTCCAGACTGACTAGGTTATTGTGCCGTAAAGCGAAAATAGTATTAGCTTGGTGTGTCAATGGCCTATAATTTCAAAATATTAACCTCTTACCGAACATGTTAAACTCACGTCTAATAAGAAAATGCGAACAGAAAATAAATGATAAACCGTATGTATGCGTGATGTATATCTTAGATGAATAATTTCCATATTACTACTAGAATACATAGAATTTTCATCGTTCGCCATTTTGCAAAATCATACAATTTTTTTGCGATAATTGTGATTTTTATTGATTCTCTATGCTCGTAAATCTCAGCCAAAAAGTAGTACATACAAATGGAAATAATAACGTAACATTCTTAACTTTTAGTGTCATACAACGTAAGATTTGGGGTCTAATACCACGGGGGCAGGTTTTCTCGGGATTCTTCCATTTTCTCCTACATAATAAAACCCTATTCTATCTTCATTATTCTCACCTCATCATTTCTGTATTTCTTAATTAATAAAGTCCGAGAGCCAAATGACATAGCCAGTCGGTGCCCTCGTTAAACTCCAAGCGCTCAACCTACCTACAACATGTGACGTCACTAGGGTTCCAGTACGATAACTCATAACATCACCTCCATGGTGTCAACCTTGATCTGCGGTTATATAAACGTTATTAGAAACGTCATGAGCGAATGTGCATGCGTATTGAAAGATTTAAAAAACGTGTAACATCCCGTTGGTGACACCGGATATGCCTGCCAGAATGTTATTAAAGACGTAAGCGAGAAATATCGAGTGAACTTAATTCAATAATGTGATTTAATCACCGCTTTACCATGAAGTTAATTTAATTTTTTTTAAGTGAATACGTCAGCTTTCCTGTATAACACCTCTTTAGCTACAGCTTTGTAGTGTTTTCCTGTATAACACATCTTTAGCTACAGCTTTGTAGTGCTTTCCTGCACTACACATCTTTAGCTACAGCTTTGTAGTGCTTTCCTGCCAATCACAGCGCATTCTACAGCTTTTGAAAACTTTCCAGCATTTTACAGCATAAAATTTTGGCCTCCTAGGCACTGTATATTGGATACAGTACATTTAAAAATTTGATCACAATTTTTTTTTATGGTTATAACTACAGGGATATTTTTTTTTTATAAAAAATAATAAATTTCCGCTGAAACACTGCACAAACATTTTATAGATAGTTGTTTTGATGTCACCTCTTTTGAGGATATCATCCGGTGTAATCCGCACCATCCCTCCCACTGCATACAACTGTTGACAAAGATTACGAATGCTGCCTACATGAAAAATGAAACGAATCCAAACTTCACAGATGAACGCGTACTCCTAAGAATAAATCTAAGCAAGGGTGTATTGTTTGAGATTCGAAAATAGAAAAATCTTGTTTTAATGACAAAAAAAAATTAATTTAGATAAACCGAATAGCAACAAGTCTTATTTAGCTACCAGTCGATATTAAAAAACAAGTCTCAAATCATTGAATTTGACGCCCTAAACACGTCATTTTAATGAGAACTTAGTTTTAAACAATATATTCATATTCTACTTGACAAACTCTAAACGATGATACCCCACACGCCTAAGTAAAACAATATAGATCTTTTCACCACCTTTAGATGTGCGAAATGTCAAACGTCTACAACTTGTTTTAATACGATTTTCGATTTTAAGTAAAACATGCAAAAATTGCATAAATCGAATAAAAAATTGCAAAAATAAAAAACACAATCACTCAGCACAAATCTCATTTCTAATTACTCAAAGTTTGGCCTGAATCTATGTTCGCATAAAACAAAACGAAACTCGCAAAAAATGCAAAATAGAATATTACTCAAGGATGGCATAAATCAAAATTCGCATAAATCAAATGTAAGCCTACCAAAAACCGCATAAAGCGAGAACCGCATAAATCGAAAACTGCATCATAAGTTCAATGAACAAAAATCGCATAAATCGAATCAACAATTGCAGAAATAAAAAATAAAGCGTACAAGTATTCTAAAAAAGAAGCATTTTTTAATGTGATTGTTTTAATTTCTATGAAGTTAGATATTTCTATAGTGTCAGAAGAACCTTCATCAGAGCAAACGACGCCGCTGGCTGAAAATTACAGGTAAAGTTGAAAACAGCCATGATGACGAAGGTATCGATTAAGAAGCCATCGATTGTCACACAGCGTGACCTTCCCGACACAAAATGGATGAAAATCAACCCTATTTTCTCCTACTATTGTTATTATTGCGCAAGCTCCTAAAATAGAACAACACCTTGGGGGAGTCTTAAAAAGTATTTTTGTCCAGACCTATAAATCTTGAGCTTTTTCACCGGCTTATAAGAGAACTGCGTCAACTTGTAACCAGGTTTTAAAATTGAAAACTTGTTCATGTTTTTTAATGGAAAATGATTTTAATGGATTTTGTTTCGTATTTTATCCATTTAACAAATAAAATAAAAATCCACATATTGGATAGGAAAATAACGATAAAAAAACAAACAAACATGTACTCTTACATGTTACTGAAACGCGACACTTATCAAGTAACGTCACTGATCCTTTTCATAAAGCCAAATTCACTTAACTTTGTAAGATGTGTCAAAGTGACAGTCACACGTGACAGAACACGATATAGTGTATTTTCGTATAGTGAAGAAAGTACATTTCCGGGTTTGAGATTCAATACAGAACGATAGAATTACAACAACCAACTAAATCTCTAGCGTAGCGTAATGTGACAAAGTGTCAACAACAAGTTGTTCATCAACGGATATTTTAATTAACGAAAAATTAATAAAATCTCGAAATGATTATACAAAATAAATTATTATCAATATATCATACTTAGACGTCATAACCGGATTACTTATTTTCTTATACTCATTATATTAGCTTCACTTGTGAATGAGTATGCGAATGAACGAACCGGAAATTGAACGTATACTGTCTAATACCTGTATAATCCAATATACTGTATAATCCAATAACTGTATAGTTCAATAACTGTATAATCCAATGTACCAAAAAAAAAAGCATAAAACGAGAACCTCATAAATCAAAAATCACATAAGCCAAATGTAAAAAAAAAAATCGCATATATAAATAAATAAATTTACAGTTCTGCAATTTTCGATTTATTTATTTTTATATGCAAAAATGTTTTTAAATTTGACTGAATCAAAAATTAAATTACTCAAAACATGATCAAAATTCGCATAAATTGAAAATTGCAAAAATTAAAAATAGATCAAAACACCCATAAAATAACTCGAAAAACTGAATAACTCAAAAGATTGCATAAAATTTAATTAACATAAATCAAAAGAGTCAAAAAATGAATTTTTTTCATTATCTATGTAGGCCTACATAGATAATGCAGTACAGTATTTGACAGTACGTTATATAAATAGTATGGTAATAACTTATGCTTAAAAAGCATAATTTGTAAACTTTTAATGTACTTGTTATGAAAAAAGTATACAGTATCAGAGTATACAGTATATCGTTAACAGAGTTGGAATAAATTGAATCATCTGATTGATTAATTGATAAGAATTCATTATCTATTCAAATCCGGTTTAAACTTGAACTTCCTTTATGATACAATAGACGTTCAGATTTCAACCGGATTTTAAAATATTACTTTGAATTGAACTGACCTGCAAGTTAAAACAAACCACTGATGGAAATAATTACAAGAACTAAGTGGACAAGATCCGTTACACAAACAATCTCTCTCAAAGTTGATTACCTTGATAAGCGAAGAGGAAACCAAGAACCTTTAGAATCGTCGATGGTTAATTCCCAAACCAAATTGGCCAAAACCACTACACAACACTTGAAACCAGTTCAACATTCCGGTTACCTAACAACTGACAACAAGTTACCAAACAAAACCTTTCCATTACAAGTTTCCATTGCCGAGCTAAATTTAAACCTTTCGGTCAATTTATGTCATTTCCAAGCACTTAAGTATTATTACTGCCCAATTTGATGTTTCGATTTCCTAAACGTTTTTTTTTCAACCGTGTTGTTGACTTGTCAAATCTAAAAATACGTCTATACACAGAGTACTTACATGGAAGTCAATTGCTCGACTAAATACAAGATAAACTGTGGCCAGGAGTGAATTGTGTCCTTTTACACAAGAGGAAGTCAAATAATCTCTTTATCATTAGGGATCAAGGGGGTATTAAAACCATCTGTGTTGAGAAGTTAAAACAACATTTATAGATAGGTTAAAAATGGTCTCTAAACACGGTGTGATGTTGCTGAGGTGAAATCACCGTGTTGAGCATCACGTCCACGACCTGGGTGACGTCACGAAATGAGATTTAAAAGAGATTTTACCCTGAAACCTTTTATCGAACTCGACTCTTTAATTAGAACCGTGACGTCATAAGTATTAGTTACAGGTGGATTAATTTCAATTATTCATCGATTATAGTCAATTATCTTTAATTAATACACATTTCAAACTTGCTTACTTAATAACTCAATTTCTTCTATAAATACAGTAACTCGACTTTTCAGTAGACTTAAGCCTTTTTAAATCAAATACGTACATTAAAAAATCAATTTTAACGTTATATATATAACGTTATATATTTTAACGTTATATATATATATATATGTGTGTGTGTTTCATTTTAGATTAAAAAAGGTATATTCCCATGTAACACTTATAGACGGCAAGTCGCTTGTGGCGCTAGTGATTCAGCATTAGTTTAAGTTTAGCTAAAACAAATAAAAGCGTATTAATTTTAATGATAAATTATTGTGTTGTATTTATTGTTTAACTAATTTAAACTAATCTATAAGGTATGTGGCCTGAATTTGTTTTGTCAAAACATGACCTAGGAGCAGTTTCGAACGTGTTAGGTGCAATTCTACCTTCCTAACTCATAATGTTGAGCAAAACAACAATATGCGTCGACTGTAAACAATACTGTTTTAAGAAGTTTTGATGAGAGTTTGTATAAATACTCTGATTCACTTTTGATGGTTGTAGAAATCCTCATTCCAGATATCCATTTAATTACTTTACCATCTGGAATAATTTACCATATCATATTGGAAAAGAAATACAGGTATCTAGTGATACCATAAAACAATGTAAGATAATCAAAAGAAAATTGTACAAATATATTCTTAATGTAGAATAGTATTTATTAATGAATTTTATGTTAATTAAGAAAATTATGTTATACTACCTTTATAGTTTAAGATTTTACAAATGTGTATTTACAATTGTTTTTTTGATCCAATTGGACTGTGCTAATAAAAAAAAATGGTTATCAGACCGCATAATTTAAAAATAAATAAATGAAATAAATGTGCAAAATTATTAATGCAAAAAGTGTGAAGTAGCCCATAGACAGCAATGTAATTTCAGATCTTTAAACGTGTTTTCCTCGAAATTTGCAAAAAATGTTAATTTTGTAGTTTTTCTCTGCACTTTATGGGCTTAGGTAACGGTGCCAATTAAAGGGTTCCCTTCCGTATTCCTTATTTTCAGGGGACGAAATTAGGAGCTCATAGTGAACAATAGATCCGCTGCAGAAAATTCTTCACGAAAATTCATGAAACATGACCTGGCGTTAAAAAAACGAGTGAAATTTATTCGTATACTTGCTTGGAAGGTTAAATGATCATCTTTCTTTACTTTTTGTCAAGTGAACTTCATAAACTCATGTTTAAAAATTTTTATAAGTACAAAAATTTGGTATTGACTCACTACATTAGACTAATTATGTAAACTTCTGTAGTGATTTTGTGCAGGTAATAAGAATACAGTAAGATAAAATAAATAAAACACTTTAATTACCTTCCTTTTTTTTTCAGAATTTTTCATGGGGACGAAATTAGGAACACACTTGTTCTTGATTTGCCATTAGAAAGTACGGTACTTTTGAAAATAATATTTCTGGGTACTAACAACTTATTATACAGGCGATTTGGCTAGGTTTCCAGATAAAGAGATAGTTAACGAAGGTAATGTCAAAACTTGGAGCTCTTAAGTCATTTAATAAGATGTCGAGGTAATAAAAAGTGACTTGGTCACAAAATTTGGGCCTTTATCTTACCCATTACAGACACTAATTTAGGTTAGTTAAAAATAACAACCCTATGTCTAATCGCAAACGCCACAAGCGGCTTCTCTGTTGAAAGAAAAATAATGATGAGAGTATACGTTCAATTTATAACTCAAAATAGTATAAAGCCTATAAAAACAAGTTCAATACCAATACTGAATGACTACGATTTATGCAATAGTTACGTTCCGTGTCAACCTTGCCTAAATCGAAAATCGCAGTGGCAAAACTCCAGGCGAAACTGTTCATTGTCTGTAGAGAATCGCATAATTTCCATAGAATTTCCTCTCACATAAGAAACATTTAGAAAAATGTCTGTCGACGCATATTAGGAAAATTATACATTAGAAACTCTCATAAATCAAGACATTCTTTTAATTCCACTTTTTTTTTCCAATTTTTGGTAACCCTAATTTTTTTTTTTAAAAATAAATAAATAAAACAAGTAATAGAAAAAAACACAAAGTTTTTTAGTACATCCTTTTAACTTTGCTTGATACTGTACTTTTGTTTTCAAATCAAATTTTAGAAGTATTTGAAACAAACGAAGTGGAAAAATATTTTTGTAGATTCGCGTTAAGTGTCTATTCTAACGGATTTACAACATGAATGATTGCTCAGAATGTAGGCCTATGTAGTAAACTATTTAAACAGTGTGTTTATTTATTTATTTATTTATTTATTTATTTATTTATTTATTTATAACAATATCTGATTTGGCTAAACAATGCTTGAATTGAAGTATGTGGGTTGTTAGCGTTAGCAACACCCAACAAGAAAAACTTTACCTTCACGTGAGATTTTCTAGAAATTGACACGACCTTGAATCCGTCGAAATGTAATCGACTTAAATGTATTGCGAACTGCGTCTACGCTAGAAATTTCAGCTTTCTGGAATATCGGGAATGTTATGGAATATCTACATGTATGTTGAGAATATCTATCTCTGAAATATCTATGTTGGTCAAAATAGACTGTAAAGATGTCGAAGCGCTCACACACAAATCAAGTTCAAGCAAAGTTGAATAAAAGTTTGTAAAAATGACAAAGACTCAATTAGCGAACTGTCCACTCTACTAGTACAAGTAGGAAATGTCCAAACAAATATAGTATTGATCTTATTGAAATTAGGTCTCGTTAATTTGAAGGTCCTTTTTTTACGCCGATTAACTTAACCAATTTCTATTAACTCTACGTATGTGTATATACAGTATATACACAAACAACTCTTTACAGCCAATTAACCTGATTCCAATTTTTAAATCTCTTGATGGCCTTTAAAAGTCGGCCAAAGTCTTCATTAGTGCAATTAACTAGGCTCTTCAATCGATAACTTAATGGTTGGCACTTCATCCCATTGAAAAATCACAGGAAATTTTCCTGTGATAAATTGATCATCTTTTTTTATATATACATTATTTCATACGAAATGTTGTCACCACTGTAAATCAATATCATCCAAAGATACTATTAAAAATATTTAAAAAAATTCAAAAGTATATTCCAAAAAGTCGAAATTACATAAACGTCCAACTCCGAAATATATATAAATATAACTCCAAGATATTTACTTTTATATACAGGGTGACCCAAAAGCTACTGCCTATTCCAAACGTAATTGAAAGTGATTTGCAATGAAGTAGTGACTTTTTTGCAATAGCCAGTGACGTTTGAACCACCCTGTATACAGTATATATCTGTATATACAGTTAAATCCAGTTATTATAATCACGGATAATGTTATCAATCGGCTATAATTATCATTATCAGTCTGTCCCATTACGCTGCTTAATGTTTTATTTTCATCGTTTATCAGCCGGCTATTGTTATAAAAAATTACTGATCGCAAAGTGATCACAATAACCGGATTCCACTATACCATATTTTTTTTTAACTGAAACAGTTTGTTTTAGTTACAGTTAACGGAAACAGTCACAATTTTTGTTACAGTTGACGTGTGAAACAGTTTTGTTGAAAATACTCAATTCCTGGCATTGTTTACTTTTCGTTGTTATTTGTTGAAAATATACAATTTTGTTTACTTTTCGCCCATGTTACTAATATACAGTATTAATCATATCGAATTACGTAAAAAAGTTTTCAAAACCACAAATTGTGGGAAATCGGATGATTCATGATTTTGTTGGTCGATATCATTTACGACGATGAATAATTGAATTTCGGTGACACGAGAAAGAGAGAGAGAGAGAGAAAGTGAGAAATGATATATCAAAAATTCTATATAACACGTGACAATTTTCCGACGCATGCAAATGAGAATGTGAATATGAACTGTCGTTCACATCATATTTCATCTGTTCGGACGTTTTCGAAAATGCTTCACTGAGCAGAAATTTCGCTTCCGTGTTGACATTTTCTGAGGACAACGACCGAGTAACATTTTCAATACTTTCATTTCTACGAAAACACAACTTTTTCCATTTTTATTTTTATTTTATTCTTCCTTTTGATTTTCAACATCGTAAAGCTTTTGAATTGATTCGAATGAAAAGTTTTAGCGTCGTCCGAAAAATTGACACCAGCGTAACCCAAACTCAATGAAGCCATTTATAAACAAACAAACAAAAACTTTCCGCTCGACACTGTATAAAATTCCCATTAGAATAATATACATGACAAATACATAAATTGTATTAACATCAACTTCTTGGCATTCACTTAGATAACTTGGTGCTATAAGTGTATTATACAGGATTTTCCTAAAAAGTTTAGTCAAATTGTAGCCACAGATGTTATGCATTGCAACAAAGCAAAAGGTCTATGTAAACAAGGATCCGGAAATCCGTACTCATTTGAATACTTACAACCATTGTGAGACAATAAGCTTATGCAATTACGTGACTTCACCCTGTGTTATCTCAGAAGAGAAGCATTTCCGGACCCACGTTCGATCTGATTTGTGCGATATTTGTTAGTTGACTTATGCGGTTTCGGAATTATGCGGTTCTCAAGTTATTTTATTTTATTTTTATGCAATTTTTAGTTTTTTGGACTATAAAACGACTTTTGAGAAATTCCATTTGCGATTCCTCCAATTTTTAGTTTATTAGACTATATAACGACTTTTTCCAATCAAAATTGAAGAAATTCCATTTTTGATTTCTGCAATTTTAGATTCGATTTATGCAATTTTTGTCACATTACTCATGTTTTCGATTTATGCGGTTCTAACTTATGCAATTTGCATAAAGTAAATTGGACTATACATACAGTATATTATTAAAAGCACATGAAGATGACTGTACAGTATACGTTTAATTCAATCCCCAACTCACTCACAAATTCAAAAATTCACAAACTAACAGATCTACACGTAACCTTTTGTCGTCAGTTTTGCATGATCATGACAGATTGCACAGACAAAACGGCACGTGTGAACGGCTCGTTTGACGAATTGCATGAGTAACTGAATAAGTAGTGTGGACGCAATTTATGCGTCGGTCTTATCTGTCAAACTGATCTCTTCATGTCAGATTGACGACGAAACGTTTATTTATTTTTCCGACATTACGTGTAGACCAGGCTTAACGGAATAACAAGTGAAGCTAATATAAAGCGTATAATAATTATAGTTAAACAATAAATTAGGCAAACTTCTTTTAATTAGCAGTTTAGTCAGTTGACCTTTGGGTATGGCCCATCTTAATCACTGTAAGGATGAATAGGTCAAAATACCCCGACTATAAATTCGAAATAATTGACAAATTCAAATATACATTTTCATAGCCTATTCATCCTACAGAAATTAAAAATAGACCATGCCAAGGGTCAACTAATTAAACTGCTAGTTAAACCTGCTAATCAATACAACCATGAAATTAGGTAACGGTATCGCCTTTCTTTCAATGGTAAAATACTGTCGTGTAATTCTCAGATCGCTACGGAAGCACTAAAAAACCTTTTATAGACCACTTGTAGCAACCTTTTACACAGACACTAAAGAGTTATAGAGTATGTAATACAAGAGTCTGTAATAAGAACTTTCTAAGAGGATCATAAGAGCTTATTCTTTTTAATCTTCTATTGGTTGATTCTGAGAAATGAAATTTCCAATTATGATCGATATTCTCTATTCGATATTGTCATTACTATTATTGTTGGTCCTTTCACATTTTTTATTCTACGAAATTACCAACTTCCTTGGAAACTAAAGGTGTCATTTCAAGAACAAGTAGAAGCCTCAATTTTTTATCCATGTTCATGGTTTCCTAGACAACGTTAATCAAAATTTAAAAAAAAATAAAAATTTGAACATAATGTGAACATCATATTGTTAAATATATAAAATAGTCAAAATTTTAATTTGAAACGTCTTTCCTGTAAAAAAATAAATTTTACAAAAGATGACATTTCCGTCTTCCAATTTCCCTTTTGCAATGAAAATTTTGTGTTAATTTGATTAAAAATATTCAAATAATAAAAATCGGATTAAAAAAAATGTAGAAATATAGTTTGACATTTAAAACGTGTCCCAGAATAGAGTTGTCATTAATGTCATTCAAAAAGTTAAGAGAATCAAATACGAATTAGTTAAAAAAAGCAAAACCCTAAACTAATAATCGTTTATTGCGTTTCGAAGAAACAATGGTACAAGACAAAACACAAATACACAATTGTGAAAAACCCACAAAATAATAACTAAAATCAAAAAAACTTAAATGGACCATTATATGTAAATTTACACGTCAACTAGGTTAATTTTTAATGAAGTCAATAATATTGCGATTAAAATGTTTGTATGAGGAATAGTAATTTGCTCTAATACAAGAAAAATACTGGAGCGCAATTTGAACGGGAAACTATTCCAATATTTAATTGCAGAATGTGGATATCTGTTTTTAATGTATGGCTGAATTACGAAGTCAATTTCAAATTTAAATCTACGTGTTTTACAAATATGTAGAAAATAACATTTTTATCGCTTACATGGAATCTAAGATTTCCACGAAGTGGCAAAAGTGAGAAAGATGCAGCAAATAAATTTAATTATAAAAGACAGATGAAAGCTTGAATCCCTGTACGATCCCTCGTGTAGATGGTTTGGTCACAATTATTTTTATGTCGAATGTTGTTTGTACGTTTATAGAAATAATCGCTCAATAAAGTAATAGTATCCATCATTGACACCTGAATCTCTAAGGTCCTGCAAGAGTTAATCATGTGGTACTGAGTCGTCGTGTGCTTTGGCAACATCATTTTTTACTACTAATAATAGTCTATTTGCAATCCATGGGAGCGAGTTGTGAGTGAACGAGCTGAAAATTAAACGTATACTGCTATCTACCGTCGTTTATGAGAATATACTGTGTAGTACGATGTACCAAAAAACGCATAATAAAACGAGGACCACGAGTGTTTCGCATAAATAAAAAATCGCATAAGTTCACATGTAAACAAAAATCGAATGTATAAATAAACAAATCGAGACTTGCGAAAATTGAAATTACTATAAACTAGCGTAAATCGTATATCGAATTACTCAACGATCGCATAAATTTAAATTTGCATAAATCGAAATTCCAATGAATCAAAATTCGCATACGTGCAGAAATTAAAAAATAAATCACTCAAAACAAACATAAATTGAATATCGAATTACTGAAAGATTCAATTTATGCAAATTAATGCAAACATGCAGAAATCAAAATTTTTGCATTATGTACTGTATGTATATACAATCTCTGTATATGACGGTATATAAAGAGTATTCTTAAAAAGCATTTTTAATGTACTTGTTACCAGATAATAGTTGATGACAGAGGATTTTGTTTTAAATTAGGAACGTTATCAAATAAATTCCGGTTCAAATCTGAACACACTTTATACTGGACGAAAGTTCAAATGTCAATCGGATTTTGTTGACAATCAAACAAGATCCGATTAAAATATGAACACCATACATTACCAAAGGAATTTCAAATTTTAACCGTATTCATATTTTTATCATTTTAGTTCCCTATGTGGTACGAGATGATTATTCATGACGATTACAAAATTGAAGTACAGTATACTAGATTACAGCACGAAACGTAACCTTGCATTATCTTTTTTGTGCATGTGAAGTCATACTTTGAGATATTGGATAGCTATATGCTATATCTGTGACGCTACCAGCTGAAAGTATAAGGAAAAAAAACCCAGGTAAAGTACACAAAGACATTTTTTACTGTGTTTCAAAGATGTGAAGTTATTTTTAGAAACACAGCACCGGCTCTGCATCATTTCCTACAGATCAATAAAATCGGTGCCTAAGACACTCTGCTGCCATCTGGTGTTAAACACACCAAACTTTCACTACTCTTACAGTTGGGGGAAATATATCGATATTCCAACTGTTACATTTCATTATGTACTCGTATATACTGTATAATAAGTAAAACAATGCAAATTGAGGTGGGGGTGAGTGGAAAATATAACCTACTGTGTACAACTTTTTATACTCTTTATATTAACTTCACCTGTGAGTTTGTGAGTGAGCTGCAAATTGAATATATACTGCCATTTACAGTCGTTTATGAGAATACACTCTATAGTCAATGTACCAAACGAGAATCTCTCAAGCCCTTCGCATAAATCAAAAAACCGCATAAGTCCAATGTAAAAAAATTGCATATATATAAATAAATCGAAAAATTGCAGAAATCAAAAATGGAATTACTCAAAACTCGCATAAATCAAATATTCGATTACTCAACGATCGCATTAAATTTAATTTTGTAAAAAAATCGAAATTCGCATAAATCAAAATTCGCAAAAAATCAAAACATGGATTTTTTTTTTGCATTATGTATGCACATACTGTATATCTGTATATGGTTGTAGACTATACAAAAAAGTATGCTTGAAAAACAAACATTTTTAATGTACTCGTTGGATTTATATTTTATCATTAATTGCAGAGTGAGAATCAAACACCTTCGATTTAACCATCATCCAGAAAACCAGAAGCTAATTTCTCCAATATATAATAATTCATTACTGTGCCGATTAATTAGTTTTTGGTGTGTAAATTTGTTCACAATATCGGACCTCCCTCTTTACACTCTTGTTCTTGACACCTTGACATTTTCGTTCCTCTTAAGTTTGACATTCACGCGGTTATATTATACTTCACCAGAATTTTTATTTATTAAATTATAATTCATAGCCAAAAGGCACTGAGTATAAAACAATATGGTACATTTAGAAATGATATGTAAAGTGAAAACAACAAAATGAAGTTTAAGAAACGATTATATTTTTATTCTCCTTTGCTACCTATTATTCTAGGAATAAACCCTTAGCAAAATAGTGAAAAACGATTAATTGTAGTACCACAATAAAAAATAATAGTAAAATTAATTACAGAAAATTACAGATATAGGAAAGTTTATATGCGTCAATTTATACTAATTTAAATTTGAACTCGAAACTGTTGCATCGACGCAATGTTGTACTGGTGGCGCCACCGCCATTCAAAATCTGACACTATTCCGAGAAGGAATTAAAAGATGATCCTCGAAGGTTAAAAACTGAAATTATTTAAGCATCGCAAAAATCGAAAGTCGGATATATTTAATTTTTTTTATTTATTTATTTATATCGAAATTCTCATAAAAAAATTCCAAAAGTTTATTTGTGGATCACCACACAAATGACAAAGTTTGCAGTGATGCACAACGCAATCTTTTTTTTGTGTGTGCATAAAAAAAAATTCGCATAATAGCGAAATCATGTAAACTGGATTTCTTGGTTTCGATTTCTGTATTTCTTGCGTCTCGCTTAGTAGTTAATTTTTCTTTTATAAAATGAACCTCAAAAAGCACTTAAGCGAGTTTCTTTCTTATACACTACAAAACTCGATTACCCGAATCTGATGGGACCAAGCCTATTTCGAATAACGGAAAATTCGGATAATCCGGAATTTCAACATATACACAGGGTTTGGTATTAATAAAAACAACGTTGTACCAATTAAAAAAAAACGTAAACATTTAATGAATAACATGTATGTAAAGTATTAACTTACAATCATTAGTTTGATAAATTATTCATAGCTATCCATAATTTCAATAATTTGTCGATAAATGTATCGATTTATATACAGAAATGACATATTTTACCTAATTCGGATAAATCGCAATTTCGGATAATTTCGATTCAAATAATCAAGTTTTTAATGTACAAGCACATTTTATCTATTAAGAAATAAACTATAGAAATTTTTTCATTTATGCGAGTTTTTCATATCTAATTTTTTTGTACTGTAGGCAATTTCGCTTAATATTTGTAACCAATTGAAGGGCCTGGCGTAAAAGGGTGTTAAGTAACATTTTTTTGTCAAAAATGACTTAGAAGTATTTTCGAATGTGGTTAGGTGCAGTTCTACCTTCCCAACGCACAATTTTGAGTAAAATAACAATACGTGCAAAGATATTAGTGCAAAGAAGTGTGAAAGTAGTGCATAGACAACAAGGCAACTTCAGATCTTTAAACTCGTTTTCCTCGAAATTGTGAAAATGTTACTTAACACTTTTTTTTTACACCAGGCCCTTCAAATTGTTAAGTCAAACACAAAATGTGTGGGCTATTACTACACATTATGATTACTAATTAAATACACAAAGATTCCTCAATTTATGCGAGTTCTGTATGTTTCATCATTATTTTTTGCTACACAAACTATTAATTATATTCTCTCTTTAAATTTTAATAAAGTTCAAGTTCTGCACCTTGAACAACATTACTTATGACAAAATAGGGAGAACACAAAAACACAAAAAAACATTATGTTACTGACAAGTGCACACCCAACTACTTGTGTCCCCTGAGGAAGCCCTTCGCAAAGAAGGTGAAACGTCGGAAATAGTTGAGTGTGCATTGGTCAGTTAAGGTAAAAACTTTTTTGTTTTTTGTGTTTTTTATTTTATCCCTATTTTGTCTTAAGTAATTTAAATATTTTAAACAAAACAACGACCCATACGCGAAAGTATCTGAAATGTTTGTTCTTGCAAATGGTTCTCAAAGAGAAATTAATTCATAAACAAACACAAATAAGTCTTAAAGGGACCATATACAAATAATTTTAGATATATACATATACAATTTTAGACCTACTTTAGTTTCACAATCAATTTCCGAGCATGGAAGAAAACACTATGTGGTACACACACACAAAAAAATAATAATGGGACGTCTCTACTTTGTTTGCATTATCTCCTACGAACTGTTTACATGCCAACTTTCTAAACATAGATAATGAATGCAAAGCTTGAGAGGGGTCGAAAGATTTTGCCTTACGTTTATCGCACTTTTACACTTTAACACACACACATCTTACATTACCGAAAATATAAATATATATATATATAAAAAAAATTCGGTACTCCTGGTACAAAAACGTACAATGTTTGTTTCAAACATGAACGCATTATCACTGTTAGAAATTCCATTTAAATCATCGACATAGAGTTAAAGTTGAGGAAAAAAACATTGACAGAGTGGCACTCTTGTAAAATACTATCCAAATAAACAGTGAAAGGCTATTTGCAAGTACGATTTTTAAAAGAAGGTCTAAATGTGGTAATGACCTTTCCAAACGTTTATTTTTCTTAGTTCCTAACGTCTCTTTTTACACTTTCGTAAGTCAGCACAATACGTAAAACAATACGTTAGAAAAGATTAAAAACAAGTGATTATGGACAACCTTTTAACGTGGCGTGGTTGAACCAGATTTTAAAGCTAATTGAAACAAACACGTGGAACGATATTTTTGTTAGATATCTGTGTTCAATGCTTATTCGGATGTAGTCACAACAACTAGTAGTTGCCCGAATAAACTATGTGTAGTTAACGATATCGTCGTAAAACGAGTGGTTTAACACTGGCAATGACTGGTTACTCAGATGGAACTAACTATATGTAGTTAACTACACATAACATACATAAATATATAAATATATATCGTTTTAGTTACAACAATTTTGTAACTGGCTATAAAAATATCTCTATCTTTGGCTGTACTAAATATATAGCATATTACTCAGCAACACTCTATGAGACAACTTGAACAAAAAACTACGTGTCAATTTCTTCTAAATGACACGACATGGGTCCGTCAAAATTTAATAAAATAAAATGTTTCACGGGTTATGATTATGTTCGAAATTTCAGTTCTGTAAGTTATCGGGAACCTACTAAAAAAAACGAGCTCAAAAAAGTCCAAGCGTAACAACACCGAGTGAAGTTAATAGAAGGTTGTGACAAGTATTGTATATTAAAAGTGCTTTTTAAGCATACTCTTTATATACTGTTGTCATATAGGTAGGTACTTTGGGTTTAACGAGAACACCGACTGGCTTTTACAGCTATGTCATTTGGCCCTCAGACTTTATTTAAATTGGAATTGTTGTCATATAAAGAGTAAATGAACGCAATTCTTCAGAACGCAAATTAAAACATCATTATTATTATATACAGATATAATGTATGTACATACATAATACAAAAATCCCAATTTTTGATTTCTGCATGTTTCGATTTTATGCGAATTTCGATTTATGCAAATTAATATTTATGCAATCTTTCAGTAATTTGATATTCAATTTATGCGTATGTTTTGAGTGAATCCTTTTTTTTTTGCACGTTTCGATTTATGCAAATTTTGATTAATGCGAATTTCGATTTATGCGAATTTAAATGTCATTGTTGAGTAATTCGATATTGATTTATGCGAGATTTGAGTAATTCCATTTTTCATTTCTGCAATTTTTGATTTTTATTTATTTGCGATTTTTTTTTTTACATTGGTTTTTATTTATGCGAAGGACTTGTGCGATTCTCCTTTTATACGTTTTCGGTACATTGGTCCATACAGTGTATTCTCATAAACGACTGTAGATGACAGTATACATTCAAATTCCGCGCTCGCTCACTCACAAACTAACAACTCACTCACAAGTGAAGCTAATATAAAGAATGTATTAAAAAAAATAACTTGTTTTCAATTTTCATGAGTATCGTGATTAAATGATATAAGGTTAGTACGTGATTCTGTTTTTCATAAACATAAGTTTTTTGTGTGTTAGTTGTTTTTTTTTTACTCACTGACATTTTGTTATGAACAACATAAACAAAAATGACCTCACTTTATAATATGAATTACGTAATGTTTACTCGTCTCAAAAACAAAAAATGGGTGTTTTTTGTTTCGTTTTTTATTTCCGTGAAATATAAGCCAGAAATTCTATCAAATCGTGAAAGTTTGCAGACCACTTAGAAGGTTTCTCGGTAATTTCCAGAAAATCATGATTCTAACTTAAGTTTGACATTAAACATTATTCATTTACTTCGGAATTTCTGGCAAACAAAAAACAAAGTAAAAATGATTGGAATAGTTTCCGGATTTCTAAGAAAATTCTAACAAACAAACAAAACTTTTTTTACTTTTTTCGGATTATTTTTTTTTCTTCCATATTTTGATTTTATATGAACATTTTTAATAAAATAGTATTTAAGCTCCTATACAGAGCCTAACTAGCAAAAACAATTCTCATAAGTTGACCTTTTGATAAACTTTAATAAAATGAAATATTTTCAGTGGGCCTACACACTTTAGAGACGTATTGATTTACAAAATTCACAAAGAATTTATCAATTTGCTTGTTTTATTGTGAGCAATTTCATTAAAAAAAAAACCGCTCGTTGTGTGAAATCTCGTTGTAGAGGTAACTCGTTATGTGAGGCTCGACTGTTGTCACGTACATAATATATTGTATTCATAGCCACACATCTAGACAACTGTCGTGTTGTTATAGAAACTGGGTCAAAAGTTGCTGAATGCAGCATCTGTTCAGACAATATCTAGACAAACAAAACGCATGATAAATTAAGACGTGTCTAGACATTTTTCAGTCTGAACCTAGACGGGAAAAATTATACATCCATTAAGTCAACTTTAGAAGCTTATTTTTTTTTTGCAAAAGCCTGTAACCAACAAACTAATCCAAAGCGCTTATCATTAAGCATGCACATGTATTTCTTTTATACAGTATCTAATACTATATTTTCCGTAACTGATAGTTGTCGTTTCCGGCGAATAAATCCACGCTAAAAATCCCGTGAAAAAGCGGTAAATA